>WOXC01010966.1:0-215139 GCA_011680675.1 Gymnobelideus leadbeateri | reverse complement strand
TATTTAATAAACACTGTAGTTTTTCCTGTGATCTCTAAATTCCAAACATGGTAAGCACTAGGTAAGGTCAAGATCTGAAGCTAGATCCTCTGACTCCAACCCAGAATTCTTTCCACTATAGTATGATGTATCAGTAGATGATGAAAAAATTTTTCATATGTTATCATCTATTTACGTTCCTTGTTGGAAGCCTACAAAGGGGCCTATTGATTCTGATGAATTCTGGGCAGCTACTTATCATGAATAATTTTCAAATGAAAAAAACCTGACCTAGATCAGGTTAAGAAGTTGAGTGGTGTAGGTACTAACTATATTGCTCCCAACTACTCTGGTTCATATGGAAATAAGAGGGGAACACTGCCAGACTCTGAGAAGAATTAGAAGATTTGAACGTCAGGAAAGAAAAAAAGAGAAGGACCCCTTGATCACAAAAAAGATCTCCCAGACTAGGACTCAATTCCTTCCTTTATGGCACTGAAGCCAAAGAATATCTGCCTTTTCCCCCTATCCTGGTTCATTTTCTTTTCTTTTCAAGCAGGCTTAATTAGCTGGCACTATAGCCTTCTGTTGGTGGAATCAGTCCTAGTAATGACACATTCTCTTGGCAAAAGGAAGATACAGACTGCTGAAGGACTTCACAGAATAATGCCAGAGTATAAATGAAGGGAAATCTAGGGCTTTGGGAGAAGATGACTCTCATTTTCATGAGAACAAGGGCTGGTTGACAGGAATCAATAGGCAGTCACAGCTGACTCAGACCAATGTGGTGAAACAAGAAGTTTTGCCCAGATAATATGAGACAAATAGAGTAAATTTCAGAGTTTGGGGACAGAGGAGAGGATAAATAGTACATTTGAAGAAGCTTGGCACCTGGCAAGCATATTTATAAAAGTTAGCATTTAGATAGCACTCTAAGGTATACAAAGCACCTTACAAATATTATTTTATTTTATCCTCAACACAACTCTGGGAGATAAGTGCTATTGTTATCTCCATTTTATAGAGGAGGAAACTGAGGCTGAGAGGTTAAGTTACTCATCCAGGATCACACAGCTAGTAAGCAGGTCTTCCTGACACCAAGTTCAATATTCTATTTAGCAGACTACCTCACTAGTAGAGTTATAGATGCTACCCAGTCAGCCCCTGTATACCAAAGGGTATGAAAAGCTTGGTGGCTGGAGGAGAAGAAAAAGGAAGGGAAGGGTATACTTTCTTCTAATGATCTCCTTATAGAATTTTGCCATAATTTGAAACCAAACTCATTATCTTTTCTTCCAAAACCCTACCCTCCTCTCAGTTTCCCTTTAACTGTCCAGGACCCCATTGTCCCCATCACCTAGGCTCACAACCTTCATGTCACCTAGACTCCTTCTTCTTATTTGCCCCACATATCCAATCTGTTAACAAACCTCACTGTTTTCATTTTCACAACATCTCTTGTATACATTCCCTAGTCTCTACTCATACAATCCCAATCCTGGTCCAGCCTTCAGGACTTCTCCAAGTCTCTCAGCACTCTAGTCAATCCTCCCATCAACTGCCAAGGTCATGTTTCCCAAATGTAGGTCTGACCATATCACCCCTCTTCCCCCTTGCTCAACATGCCCCAGTGGCTTCCTGTTACCTTCAAGGATCCAATATGAACTTCTTTGTTTGGCATTTAAAGTTCTTCATAATCTGGGACCTTTCCACATCTTCAGTCTCCTCTCCTCCATGAACCCTTTCTACCAGAAACACTGGCCCACTGGCAATGCCTAGAGCATAACACTCCATCTCCATGGCTTTGCAGTAACTATCCCCTATGTCTGTAATGCTCTGTCCTCTTACCAAGACCTCCTCTTCCCTATCTTCTTTCAGGATTTTAGTCATATCCCACCCATGCTAGGAAGCCTTTCCTGGTCTCTCCCCCATCCACACTCCTGCCCCCAAGACTTCCCCTCTCAGACTTACTTCCATCTACTCTCTGTATATCTTGTATCTACCCGGTTGTTTACATGTCTCCTTCTTTAGAATATAAACTCTTTGAAGGCAAAGACTCTCTTTTTGCCTTTCTTTGTATTCCCAGTGCTTGGCATTGTGCCTTACATATCAGAATCACTTAAATGCTTATTGACTTCACTTGACAAGGAATAAAGGGAGCCTTTCTGGATTTTTCATTTGGGATCTACCATGTCAATTTATGCACCGAGGTAGAATGCTTTAATACCCATCACTCCCAGACTCTTGCATTCCCCATCTTTCCTTGCTTTTTATCTCCATGTTCCACATTCACTGCTACCTGTTAACTATTTCGACCTCGATTCTCACTACCTTTATCAGATCTCATGACTTTGTACTAATGATGCCAAACACATGAATTCAATTCAGGAAATTGCCTGACAATGGCTTGTTTTAAGCTTCTATTTCCAGAATTCTTTGTGCCATATGACTAGAAGAATGCCTGGTACTAATGTATGACTTATGACTTATGACTCCAGGATACTGGAGTCCTATTACAATGCAAAGCCTGTCAGTCACACATTTATTAATCTTACTATGGGTTAGGCACTGAGCTAAGCTTAGAGGTACAAAGAAAGGTAAAGGCAAAATGCTATCCATATCCAGATAAAGAACTGCCAGACTCTGAAAACAAATCAAAACATATTTTTTCACAAAGCACATTTTCTTCAAGAAAGAAAGAGAGAGAAAAAAGGGAAGGAAGGAAGGAAGGAGGGAGGGAGGGAGGGAGAGAAGGGAGTTCCTGCCCTTGAGGAGTTCAAACCCCATTGGGGGATACTACCAATATACATACCAATAACTATGTATAAACAAGTTATATACTTGTTTATTAGAGATAAATTAGAGATAATCAATAGAGGAACTAGAAATTAGAGATAATCAATAGAGGAAAAAGATCAACAGAGGAAAAGCACTAGCTAAATTAAAAGGATTAGGAAAGTCTTCTTGTAGAAAGTAGGATTTTAGCAGGGACTTGAAGGAAGCCAGGGAAGCCAGGAGACAGGAAGGACCAACTATGGACAAAGTAAAACTTCCAATTCTGGGCCAAAGAAGACAAATAGCATTTCAACAGCTTCCATTTTTGGTTTCCAAATAGTTTTCAAACTGTTACAGAATGTGGTGAGGAATTGGTGGTGGGATAGATGTTCCCTCACATACCCCAAAATCACCTGGTGTTTGCTTTGTATGAATTTTGTATTGTTTCTCGGTACAGATGATACTTTCTCCCATAGAATTTAAGTTCCTTGAACTCAGGACCTATAGTGGGTATTCAATAAATATTTGTGTAATGATAAACCAATTGATTTAACACATAGACTCACCTTGTCATATTGATCTGTTCCTCTTTTTAAGTGAGCGCCAGGAAAACATGGCTCCACTTTGCTATTGGATAAGTGATATTTCTATATGCACAGCTCATCTGAGCTACTGTCACTTAGACACTGAAGACATATCTATCTTGATCACCATCTTGCCTTGATGATTAGGACAATAGACTGCCAAGAAGATATTTCCAATCACAAGTATCTTCCAAAAACAACCTGGGACACAAGGAGACAGCAGGAAAAGGGCAGAGCAAATGAGATTTCATAGAGAAATAGTGGTGGTGAGCAGAGCAGAGGTTCTGAAAGAGGCAGGAGATGGAATGGACATGGTACAGAGAGTCAAGTTTGAGGAGTACAAAATGCTGAGACATTGAGAATAGCTGGGTTAAGCTGTTCATCTGACTAAGCATTCAGTATTTTATATGTCTGTGCCACCTCCTTTGTGGGAGAGTGGGTATGTAGTTAGATACACTGATGAACTCATCTGTAAAATCTAAAGTTTCTACCTAATCCAGCCTTGATAATATACCCAGGCCTTTGAGGAAATTAAGTAGCAAGTCTGGGGCAAAGCAGGTTGCAGATCTAAGTACAATTTAATACACTGCCCTCTACCTATATATACCCCGTTTTATCACATTATCTCCATCTTTGGGGGAAGGCAGTATAATATAATACTATAAATAATCAAGTGCTAAATTATGCAAAAAAAAGACAACTGGAATCCAATGGGGACCCAGGGGAATGTAAACTACTTGAAGGCAAAGGTTATCCTGTACTAATCTTTGTATCCTGAGCTTTGAATATATGGAGTGCTTAATAAGTAACTGGTGTCTTACAAATGGATAAATGAAGCAATTGAGTTACTGATCTGAGTTGGGCCTTAGGGTATGAACAGAATTTCGTTAGGTGGATGAAGGAATTTTATAAGCAAAGGCAAGGGAATGATAGACGTAGGAACATGGAGGAGGGCAGGGAAGAGAGAACACTTTGGCATACAGTGAGCAAGCATACAGCACATACATATATACACCAATGACCCTACCAGCCATAGACTATTCATTTAATCTTATGCAATGCTAAGTTATTCTGAGGCAACAAGGTAGTATGGTGGATAGAGTGTTGCCTTACTAGCTGTGTGACTCTGGGCAAGTCCTTTAACCTTAATCAGCTTCAGTTTCCTCATCTGTAAAATGGAGACAGGATAATAATAGGACCTGGGTCAGAGATGTTGTGAAGATGAAAAGAAACATGAACAGTGCTTTGCAAACCTTAAATATGATGCTATCAAAATGTTAGCTGTTATTAGTAGTATTATTATCAATGGTCATCAGAATTTCACTGTGTGATAAGATCCACAAGCACCTGGTTCCCCTTAAGACCTGCTACAAAATGTCTAAGCCAGGCATATGGGCACCACCCATCAATACGGATCAGAATAAGTGATCTGGTCCACACAGGGTTCCAAACAAGGACCTAGGTCTCATTAGGATTCAGCACTAACCCAGGGACCATCCTGAGAAAGTAGAAAAGAAAATCATTTGTTTTTCCCAGCCAAATATGCTTTATTACTAGGGAAGAGAGGGAGGGAGTGACTAGCAGAGGAGAGACACCCACATCCTCAACTTCTCTTTACACCCTGACAATCTGGATTTCATAAACACAGAGGATTAGGGCACACAATATGTGCTGGGCTCAAAAGCACAGCAGTGGGAACCTTCAGCCTCAAGGCCACATGTGGCCCTCTAGGTCCTCAAGTGAGGCCCTGAATCCTTGGATTTGGGCAAAGGGCTGCACTCGAGAACGTAGGGGGCCACATGAGGCCACAGGTTCCCCATCTCTAGTAGAACCTGACAATTAAGGAAAGTGTTTTCTACAGAAGAGCCTTTGCTCCTGGAAGAAAGTATTTCTCATCTCTGCTCATCTGGATCAGACATTGACAAATCGTGTTAATCAAGTGTAATAACATTTGCAGACCTTATTTAGAGTTGTTTCTAATGCTATGAATTTGCAGATTGTGCTGCCTTATTTTCTAAATAACTCACTTCATAAATTGTAAATGAAATACAACAAATCTCTCTCTCCCAAACCCTGGGAGGCTTCTAGGCACTCTGTTCTCCCTTTGGGCATTAGAATGGAGTTTCCATAAGTGCAAGTAGAAGGCAGCCAAGCTCAGGATTCTCTTTCAAAACCTTAAGCTGTCTTTAACTCCCGCTGGGAAGATGCCTGTGAATGGAATTTTTCTTGAAGTTACCTGGAATAAAGCTTTCCAGATGACATACTGGTCTATTCTCTGTATGAAAAGCTCTAGGATGACCCAGCAGTCCATGCTATGAGAAGAGGATCAACCAACAACCATGTTCTAGACCATCTTCAGAAACCCATTAATATATAACAAAAGAGAATCATATTAAAAGATAAGGTTTGGTCTTTTCAGGAAGCATAATAGGGGGAAGATATTAACAACTATGGAAATCAGAAAGGGTTTCTTGTAAGTACAAACAGATGAGTATGTATGTAATATTTGAGGAGAAAGAGAAGCAGGGAGTGAGAGCACATTGGATCATTTTACAAGTGAGGAAATTGAGGCAAGAACAGAGACATGATTTGCAAATCCAGTACTGGATCTACTTACCTTTACCAAGACTCCCCAGCCTAAAATTTCCTTCCCTAGTCACTCTCCCTATACACAGTATTGTTTTTCCCTGTCAGGATATAACCTCCCTGACTCACTTTTATATATGAATCCCTAACGCCTTGCACAGTGCCTGGCACATGGTAGACACTTTGCAAATCTTTTCTTCCTTCCTTTCTTTCTCTTTCTTTCTTTCTTTCCTTCCTTCCTTTATTCATTTCTATAGAGTGGGGAAAAGGGGGATGTGAAATAAGCCTGGAAATATAGATTGGTTGCTTGTGAACAGCTTTAAATATCAAGTTGAAGAGCTTTTTAAATCTTGGATATAATAGGGAACCATAAAAACTTCTTGGGAAGAATAGTGACAAGGTGAGAGGCTTGTGCTCTAGGAAGGTTAGGAAGATTTGGGCAAGATGTACTGGAGAGGGGAGAGAAGAGAATCTGTTGTAGTGGTCCAATCAAGAGGTGATGAATGGATGAACCAAGATGGTGGCCGTGTGAGTAGATGAAAGGGAACAGATGAGAGAGGTATTGTGGAGACAGAATCATGACTTGGCAAGTGACTGAATGAGGGGAGCGGGGAACAAGAAAGAAAGAACACTGAATTTAGATGGAAAAGACTCAGATCCAAATCCTGGCTCTGCAACCTTGGGCAAGTTGCTACACTTCTCTGGGTCTCCATATCTTCATTTGTAAAATGAGAGGTTTATATTAAATGAACTTTAAGAGCTTATTTCTTATATGATTATACAATTCTGTAAATCATAATAAATGCTTGTTGGAATTATTTGGATTCATAGCTAGACCTCAGACTTCACTCTTAGGAACAGGTGAGGATTCCAGGGAAGTAAGAAAAAGAAGTTTCTTCTGCCATACTGAAAAAGACCAGAAGTATCAGAGATTTAATTTAGTAACTATCAAAGCTCTGCAGTAAATATTTCAAGTATGAACTTATTTCCCCAAAGTAACTGCAGTCTTCCTGAATATAAAAACTATGTGCTTCTTCCTTATGCCCCATGTTGTTGGGCACATAGTAGGTCTCAATAAATATTGATTTAATTTTACTTCATTGAACTGAATTGTATTAGAAATTAGAAACATAAAGTCAGTACATAGGCCAGGATTTGGGGGGAATTGACTTTTGCTAGGTGGATAGACTGCTGGGCTTGGCATCAGGAAGACCTGAGTTCAAATCCTGCCTCAGACATTTGGTAGCTATGTGGCAATGGGCAGGTCATTTCACCTTTCAGCTTCAATTGCCTTATTTGGCAAATGGGGATTATAATAATATTTAAATTGTTATTGTGAGGATCAAATGAGATATTATATTTTTACAAACTTTAAAAGTTACATACACACACACACACACACACACACACACACACACACACACACACATATATATATATATATATATATGTAGATGTATATGCTAGTATTAGTTTCTTTGTCTAGCACCATGGATACTAAGTATTCCCATCCTCACACCAAAAGTAAGACCACTGGAGTTGCTTCAGTTTGTTCATCTATAAAACAAGAGAGTAATAGGAAGGTAGGGAGTCGATTAAATGACTTCTAATGGGCTAGAAGGCACCTTAAAGATCATCCAGGCCAGGTCCCTGGATCTTATAGAATATAAATAATTTTATTTCATTTGCTCTATGCAAATGCAAAATGCCCTGCCCAAAGCATCGAGTGGCAGAGCCAATATTCAAACCATAGTCCTCTGACTCCAAAGCCAGTGTATTCTTTCTACTGCACACTGACTCCTAGCAGTAACCAGGTAGATACCAAGAACAATGGAGGTCTAAGCATCAGCGTTTAAAAAAAACCAAAATAACAACAAGGCTTATTCAACAAATATTCCATTGCTTTCAGAAGTCATTTGACTGGTTTTTTTTTAATATTCTTGGCCATTCATTCAGTTATTGTATCTAATGTTGATACCAATAAAGTAATCACATAGTACAGTCTCTGTCTTCTGGGCAGACTTTCATATCATCTTTGGTCAATAGTGTGAATGTTTAACAACCGGCTTTTCTAAGGAGGAGGAGGAGGAGAATGTACCACACACTTTGAAATTTAACCAGCATTATTAACATTTTCTCCATTGCTTTCTTATGTCTGGACAATCAACAAAACAATAAGTCAAGCTTTGTAGCTTTTGCCAATTTCCAAGGTGAAAACGCTCAAACTGAAATTTTAACCATCAATTCTTGAGAGCCACCTCAAGCTAGTTCCAGCACATTCCTGGTTGATAGACATTTTCATTTGAAACTGACAACAGCCCAGTGAAGTAGATAGGGGAGGTATTTTTCTGTTGAGTACATTGTAGAGCTTCATTAGGCTTTACAATTGGAGGTATTGGGGGAAGATTACTCACTGGTGTCCAGTCCTGAGAAGGGTTAAGTCTATAAAGGAATTATTTGATGAAGAGATGGTTATTTTTATCACCTTGGTCTGGAGTGTATTAAAGGAACATGAATTGCCATAGGGCATGTGTGGAGGACAGGAGTGTCTGTGAAACTGTAAACCCACAGCAATAATAATGTCTTGAAATCTCAAGAAACTCAAACCTCATTTATCTTCATAACTTCCCAAAAAGGAAGGCATATGACCATATCTCCATTTTAAAGACAAACCAACTAAGGCATAGGGAATGTGCTGAGTAGGCTTCAGTGCACACACAAGGGATGAATGAACAGACCTTCAACATCACTGTACTTTACGACTGCAGAAACTGCTTTCGAGTCCCTGCAGTATACAACTGTGGAATTTCAAAAGATACAAAACAATAAGGAAGTCAAAGGGGGAAAAAAATCACTGCATTGCACCAAAGAATCCAAAGCAGAATTATCCCCCTTCTTCCCCATTATCTATCATAATACTTTAGCCTTTGGGAGACTGTCTCTGTGTTCTGCTAGTGGGCATAGAAATGCCATGTGCCTTCACTTCCATTGTTGTGATGACCTGAGAGGTCTTCCTTGGGGTGAACCCCAAGGACTTGCCAAGAGATTCTAGAGAAGAGATTCTTAACTTGTGGTCCACAGAGCCCCAAGAAATCCCTGGGTAGATTTCAGGAAGTCCATGAACTTGGATGGGAGAATAATTACATCATTATTTTCACTAACCTCTAACTGAAATTTAGCACATCCTTCAATTATTTTAAAACATTATTCTGAAAAGGGGTTTATGGGCCTCACCAGACTGCCATGATACTAAAAATGTCTAAGCCCTGCTTAGAAGAAATGCTTTTTAATCATTTAGTCAAACTGTCAAGTCACCATGAGAGGAACATTTTCACAGTTGACTAACATAGAGATGTCAGAATGATTCCTCCACTCACTGGACTCTAAATGACACATGTGCCATGATCTCAATTGTAGTGGTAAGAATTGATTCAGTTCCATTGTTTTCAGCAAAGATTAATCCTTATGGGGGAAAAAGACTCAAAGGCAATTGATATCCCTCTGTATGCAGTTTTGTTTTGGCCTACTGAGACAAGCTTCACTCAGGTGGTTTATAAATACTTTCTCTCCCAAAACTGTTCTTCTGGAAGAATCTACTTCACATTTCTATCCACAAATATCTGAAATGCATGCTAAGACTGGGAACATTCTGATACCTTGCCAATATTGTAATAGTAGGATATAACATCTTTCCCCCCTTTTTTCCTAGGATGCTTAGTGCTCAAGAGATATAAACTCTAAGCACATAATGGTGGTAAGGTTTTCTAAATGTACACTGGGAAGAATATGGGGGGGAAAGAAGTAATGGACATGGGAATTGGCCTTATGGTTTTATGAGATTGCAATGAATTTTCTTCCCCTCCTCCACTCCCTCTAGCAGAAGAAGTGACTGAGGGCCACCCTCCCATGGCTTGCTAACCCCTGAGGGGAGTTTTACTTCTTTTTTTCTAATTTAATATATTTTCCCCCAATTACTCATGAAAACAATGTTTAAACATCTTTTCTTAAATTTTGAATTCCAAATTCTATCCCTCCCTCTCTCCTTGTCCTTCCCCCTCCTTGGGACAGTAAGCAATCAGATACAGGTTATACATATGCAGTAACTTTACTTCTACCATTCTTTCATGGGTTTCATCTGGTTCCTAACCTCTCAGTGATCTGCAGGCAGCCCAAAATGTTTAAACTTGCTCTCATCAGAATTTGACCCATGAGAGGAACAGTATAGCAGCCTAAATACTATAACACATCTATGGCAAGCCTTCCCCCCTGTCCCTGGTAGCTAGCTGCCTGAGGTTGAGAGTTGGGACAATGAAAGGATACCACCTTGGAATGATGGTAAAATGTTGCAATGTATTTTTTTAATGTATTCAGTGCTACCTGTGTCTTCTGTTTGACACTACCATGATTTTCCTAACCCAATTACACTGTTCTGTTTACTATAATATGATAGCCAGTGATGTGTTAATACAGCTAGATCTAAAAAGGAGTTGAGTAGGGGCAAAAGAAGCCAACATAGAGTAACTAGCATTCAGCCCTCTAAGTCAAGTTTCAAGAGTAGCAGGGAAATGGCTTACCTGTCCACAAGCCCCGCTAAGAACTTGCTCTACTCCAGTGAGGAAAATGCTAACATTATCAGAAATAATAATAATAATAATAACAGCAACTAGCACTTGGATGGCATTTCAAGGTTTTGCAAAGCACTTTACAATTTTTTTTTATTTTTAGAGGGCAATTGGGCTTAAGTGACTTGCCCAAGGGGACACAGCTAGTTTTTGTGTTAAGTGTGTGAGGCTGGATCTGAACCCAGGTCCTCCTGACTCCAGGGCTGGTGCCCTATTCACTGTGCCACCTAGCCACTCCAGCACTTTACAATTTTATCTCTTTATTCCTGACAATCTGTGACTAGCAAATTATCTATGCAAAGTTATGATTGTTGCAGTGAATGTCCAAGTTGAACTCAGGAGTCTTTAAGATTCTTTCCACTCTGGGGATTCAGTGATTGATTTTGAAAATCAGTCCACCATAATGAAATCCTTACAAAATCAATATGGAGTCTTAATCAAGGTTTCTTGGCCAAGATGAGTAGCATGGATTCTTCTCCCTTACAGTCTTTTCAGTATCAGAATCAGTTCCAGGTCTGCAGACATCACTTCTTGCCAATGCTTTTATGACAATAATCTCTGGATCAGCTGCAGATAGTGCAGCCAAGGTAATGTGTTAATAACTTATGGAGTAACCATGTGTCTTCTCCACAAAAGGCAGATAGTTCATGTTCACAGCCAGTGACGTGTATAAATTCCTCAAGCAGTTCCTCTCTTGATTGTATCCAGTTCAATAAAGGAGTCAGTCTGAAATCTCATATTATTAATCTTGCAGTCTGATCATCCTGAAGAGGTGAGTCAAAGAAGTCTTTTAATATCAAAACTTCCATTAGAGGCAGAATAGCCTAATTTGGGATCTGTCAGGACATAGCATTTGATCTTGCCCTTTCATTGTAGATGATGGGGTAGTATTGGTTATAGAATCATAGCACAATAGTGTCTTCTTTGCACTTTTGTACCATAATGCTTTGTATGTATTCAGTGATAAGTAAATGTTTGTTGAATGTATTTGTTGAATCCATTTCTTTAACCCAATAGTCCCTCAATGATGTTATATGGATGTGACTCCTATGATATAATAATATCCAAAGAATAAAAATTACAAACTATTAAAAAGGCAATACAAAGACACAATGGGGGCATAAGTAAGGATACATACAGCATGTTACCAGTAAGGGACTGTATGTGAGAAATGGCATACAAGATATTATCAAGGGAATAAATGGACAAAAGAGGAGTGAGCCAGTCATGAAGGGAGAATGAGAGACTAGAGATGGACAGCTTGATTGTCACAGTAGTACTACTGAAATATGAATAAAATAAGAAGGCATTCAGCATTTTGAATAGATCTTCCTGTGGACGAATTATAGATAGCCATGAATAAGAATTACACAGGTGGGTTGTACCCTCTATCAGTGAAAAGACTCTCACTGGTTAAATCATGACACCATCAGAAACACTAGGTAGCCAAATGATGTTGGAGCTTGACAGTGTTAAGAGACGGTTAAATGCCTTTCGGGGAATCAGATTCTGATGCCAACCTCTAGTTCTCCATGCTCCCTCTAGTGGGGAGAAGCCCCAGAAACTTAGAGTTAGCTGTCAACTTTTTGAAAGTAAGAAAAGCAATACATTTCCAATTGCTTTCCAATTCTCCTTCCTTTTAATTTTTAGTCAATTTCCTGAAGATAATGGGGGTTTCTTGAAGAGGAAACCCATACCCCACTCACAGTAGCTACCATTAAAAAAGAACTCCTTTGATCCTGGAGAATAAAGGCTGTGTTTGTGTATGTGTGTGAAGCTTTCTAGTCATTTCAGGATTCAAATAACAGAATTATCCAAGCCTAATTCTTCCAGGAACACTGGTGTAAGGGTTTATGTATATATCAGTGCTTTCGTGGTGTGTGTGTGTGTGTGTGTGTGTGTGTGTGTGTGTGTGTGTGTTGGTGCAAATAAAAATTCTATTAGACCCATGAGTACTTTAAATAGAAAAAATACTTTAATGATCATTTAGTCCCACCCCATTATGTTACCAATAAGTAGTCCCTCAAAGCAAAGCAGATTGCTGGGAGCAATGAAAAGGGTCAGAGAGAGAAGTAGAAAAATCTATTATAGTTTAAATTTAAATTTACCTAGATAATGTTTGTATCCTTATTGTATTAAGTCTTAGCATGGTGTCTTTTTAACCTTTTGGTATATGCTTACACTACTGTCAAGATATCAGGAGACACCCAAGACTAAAACCTAGCAAGCAGACTTCACCCTGAGCTTGGCATAACAACAATCCTTTGTGCTTACCCTCTGAATGAACTCAGCTGAAACTAAATCATAGAATGGAAGGTCCCTGAGCTGGGGCAAGCACCAACAGGCCCAGATGTGAAGCCCTGCTATGGATAGATTTTTTGTCACTAGACAACCTGGCCCCACTGTTGCTGTTGTGCCTCACTGCTATGGCTACACTATACAGTTTGACTCAGTCTAGTCACAAATATATAAATCAAGGTTTGACCATACTAAGGCAGGTCCCCCTACTAGTAGCAGGGCCTTGGCCCCATGTGGCTAGATTCCTTGCTTGCTTGCCAGCTATTTTCTTAATTTTGAAATTAAACTTCTGTTTGATTCCTGACTTTTCTGTCTCTAGCCTACTTTGTTCAGCTCTGGCCATCCACAGATTAGAGGCTGGTTTGGTCTGGTTGACACTACCAACTGTTGATATTGGCCAAAGCATGGACCCAGTGGAATGCCAGTATCTTATTTTTGTCATTATCAGAGGATGGGAAAAATGGATTCACATGCAAGACATAAGGGGTTATTACCAATATTATTCACATTGTGAGTATATACAATGAGATCTCTTATATTATTTTGCTCTTTTCCCCATCCCTGAATATTGGATACAGCTAATATATTATGATTTGTCTTACTGGATACTGGTACTTCTGGATCAGTTTGGGGCTACTCTTCTCTCCCTTAGGTTTATGCCATACCCACAAGGAATTAGACTTGGGGTAATGAGTGAAAGGAGAAAAGGATGGTTACAAGCAACATTTTGAATAATATAATTTTTTCTTTGCCTTCCCCAGGGTCTTCATTCTATATATAGCCTCTTCTCTATCCGTGGTATTCTATCCCCACCTTTCAGATACCCATTGTTCTGTACTCTTTAGCGCTACTTAAGACCAGGTAACAGTCAGATTAGGAACTTATTTTGGTGAGTGGGAATTTTCCCAAACCTGTCAAAATGGGGCGGCCAGGTGGCACAGTGAATAGAGCCCCGGCCCTGGAGTCAGAAAGACCTGAGTTCAAATTCGACCTCAGGCACTTAACACTCACTAGCCATGTGACTTTGGACAAGTCACTTAACCCCAATTGCCCTTCCCTCCCCCATCCAAAAAGAAAAAAAAATCTGTCAAAATACACCACATATTGTATTTCTGCCTGAGAGCAATACTGGAATTAGGTGATTAAAGAGAAAAGTAAACCTAACCAGGGTGCTCAGGTAAACATTGATTCAGAACCATGGAGAGTTCTCTCTTGTTGCTGCCTACCACAGGCACCTTTTGGCAGTAGCCTTTGTGCTCGATAGCAAAATTGTTGCACTGGAGTAAACCTTAAAGTTCCTTGTTTTACAAGATACTTATGGCAATGGAAGGAAAGAGTCATACAGTTGATACTTAGGAAGAGCTTTCAGACTTACAAAGCACTTTCCCCCCTCTTTGAGGTAGGCAGTGAAAGTATTATTATTGTCCCCATTTTATAGATGATGAAATCCAGGTTCAGAAAATTTAGGCAGCTTAATCATGCATACCAGCTAATAGATTTCTAAAATAGAATTGGAACCCAGGTTTCCTAATTTCAAGTCTAGGACTCTTTGTACTATACTAAATAGGTTTGAGGCTCTGTGGAGCGGCATAATTATTTTAAACAATTCCTGCCTAGTAATGCAGTGTGGGAAGTGAGGTATAAGTTGATTGAAAGACCCTGTTGAATTGAAAGAAAACATCTGCATTTTATTTTCTCTTCATGGTTCATCCTTTTTATTTATTCATCCATTGCCTCATCCTTACACACACACACACACACACACACACACACACACACACACACACAATCACTCCTTGTCAGCCTCTTGAGGGTTTGTGATCCAGTTCTTTAGTCCAAATAGCTTGAATTTTTTTCTAATCCCTTCAACTCTAAAAGGTAAAGCCACACATAAAACAGTTCAAAGAGTTTCAGGCAATCGGGTCATTTTTCATGAGATATCATCTGTGAGATCTGACATACCAAAAGAATGATAATGAAAATCAGGGACACACACACACATACACACACACACACACACACACACACACACACACACACACACACACACACACCATCTGGACTCTCGTTTAACTTTAAAGTCCTACTTCCTGACAAAAGAGTTATAAAAATCAATGGATTCATCAATAAACTGATACTGGCAGCCTACATTTTGCTAGGGATGGGGCGAGCATGTTAAAATATGTAAAAATATAAGCATGTTCACAATATTCAGAGGAGGAAAAAGAAAGTGTCAGGAAAGACTTCCCTCAGCACAGGAGCTGAGCCTTAAAGGTTGTCAGGGCTTTCCACAGGTAGAGGTAAAGAGAGGGGATGGATTCCAGGCATGAGGGATTGCCTGTACAAAGGCTGAGGTGGGAGATGAATGCTAAAATCTGGGAACAAGAAGTAAGCCTTTGTGGGTGGAACACTGAGTGGACATATAGGGAGTAATTGGAAGCAAGACTGGAAAGGTAGATTAAAGTCAGACCGGGAAGGGCTTTAAATACTAAACTGAAGACTTTAAAAATCTTACTATTATCCCTACATCCTAGAGATAATAGTAAACTACTTCTTACTTAAGAGTAAGCTTCTTCTGTGAAATGAAAGTGAAGCTAGAAAGAGCTTTTAGAGCCTCAGTCCAATATTCCATAACATAAGGAGTTCTTAAAGCTCATCTTTATATGGTGCTTTAAAATTTAACACATTACATACATTATCTCATTCAAGCCTCACAACAACTCTGTATGGTAGATTCTCTTTTTATAGCTAAGGAAACTGAGGTTCAAAAAGGCTAGATGAGTTGCCCATGATCATGCAGCTACTATGTGTCTGAGGTAAGATTCAATACTACGCCATTTTGACTCCAAGTTCAACATTCTATCCTCCATTCCATGATGCTTTAAAGGTTTAAGAGTTTAAAGTATTGGAGAGGCTAGGTGGCACAGTGAGTAGAGCGCCAGCCCTGGAGTCAGAAGAACCTGAGTTCGGATCCGGCCTCAGACACTTAACACACACAAACAAAAAAACCTAGCCGTGTGACCTTGGGCAAGTTACTTAACCCCAACTGCCCTCCAAAAAGCCAAAAAAAAAAAGTTTAAAGTATTTTCAAAGTTAGCCTGCATATTTATTTTTACCATGTTCCCATCATGCCAAATAAGAAAATATTTGTTCTCTCTCTTGCTATGCTCCATTTTTTAAAATGACAAGTCAAATAAACTGGCTTGTGAGACAACTGGGAAGACCACAAGGGAAATTCCTACTAGGCAAAGTCCTTTCACTAAATCATTGACAATTCTGTGCCTTGAAAACTTCATAATCCCTCAAAAAGAGGTAACAAGAAACTTTGGACATCATCTAGTCTAATCACTCGTTTTTCTCATCAGTTATAAAATTTGAATGAGAAGTGAAGTGACTTGGCCAAAGTCATACAGTCACTTAGTGGAGGAAGCAGTGTGTTGGAATAGAAAAAAAAAGGTCTGGGGCTGGAAGACCTAGCTTCATTGCCAGGTTCTCATCCCCATCAGCCGTGTGATTTTGGGAAAGTCACTTCAGTGCCCTGTCTCAGTTTCCCCATTTGTACAACGAGCTGATTGAACTAGACAAAGAATGCAGAGGGGAGCGGGAAGAGAATTAGGTTCTAGCCTCAAATGCATAATCTTGGTTTTTCTGCATTATGGAGTATTGGAGCAGATGGTCTTAAGGCTCTTTTTAGCTTCATCACCCTCATCTTACAATAGTTTACTATTATCTCCAGGATATAATACAAAGTCCTCAGCATGGTTCTGATACTACTTGTAAATAGCTTTTGGGAAAATGCTTCGCCTTTCCAGGCTTCAGTTTCCACTCCTGTGGAGCTGACTAGATGACCTGTAAAATTTCTTCAGGTTCTAAATCCACAATTTTTTATCTTTCAGGTCTTTTTTCAATTACATTTTTCTTGAATCAGTCTACCTAGGACTTTTTTCCTTCCTTCTTAAAAGTGTTTTCCTGTTATCTTAAAATCAACACAAGGTGGCAGCAAAGGAAGGGTTCTAGACAAATGGATACTTTTCAGATACTACAGGGACTGCAGGTAGTGGGGACCTTGTTGGCAGTGGTAGGGTCATCATGAGGATAAAATAAGATATTTTAAGTGCTTTGCAAACATTAAAGCATTATGTAAATACTAGCTATTAGTATTGTTATAATAAAAAAAGCTTAAAAAAAAAGATGTAAAGGTAGAAAGAAACCTTAGACAATAGTCCACCCACCCCCACCCCCATTAAGGTGACTGAGGTGCAAGGAATTTGAGTCTGTGAATTGGCCAAGGTCAAACAGTAATGGAGCCAACATTCAAACCCCACTCCTTTGATTACAAATCCCTTCCTTCTCCTCCTCCTTCTCCTCCCCCTCCTCCTCCCAGTCCTTTGCCCCTCCTCTCCTTCCTCCTCCTCCTCCCCCTCTTCTCACTCTCTCCCCACTATACTGTGTCCCCTAAATGCATTCCTCTCTAATATTAGTGTCTGATTTAATAGGCCAAAAAGAATATAACTGAAGGTTTCTACAATTAAAAAAAAAAAGCTACAGTTTCATCACCATGTGTATGCTGCCAAGGAGATACTCCAAGGTAGCCTGAGAACAGATGGGCATGGGGCAGGCGGGCAGCTGAGAAGGGACTCAGCCAACTCAAGACCTTCTATAAGGACATCCATGCTTTTGCACATGGCACAGGGAAATCAGTGTCCAGACACTGGGTCCTTGTTGAAGAGCCTGGTCTTATTTCAGAGGCTTCCCAACTCTCTTTTGATGGGGTGAGAGAAATCCTGAACTACTGTTTCAAAAGAAAGAAAGAATCCTAATCCTGGTGTCTGACACTGATTCTAAGTTTGTGATTAGCCACAGGGCTTGTATTGGGGAAGATTTCAGAATCGGTGTCTGGGGTTGTGTTCAGGTGACTACCTCTCCCCTCATGTAGTAATGGAGGCCCGACAGAGTCCTACTCTCACATGGAGTTGATTTGTCAGATTAACTGTAGCAACAGCAGGAACAGCAAGTGATTATTTGCTATGTTACCTCTCTCCTAAGCATTTGCATTTTAACTGGGTCAACTAGTGCCTTAACCCAAAAGCAGTTTGGGAAATCCTAGCAGCATGGCAGCTGGTAGAATTATTTGTGGGAGTTTATTTTTTGTTTGTTCTTTTGTTTTTGTGTTTTTTGCTTTTTGGAGGGCAGTTGGGGTTAAGTGACTTGCCCAAGGTCACAAGGCTAGTTTTTTGTGTTAAGTGTCTGAGGCTGGATTTGAACTCCGGTCCTCCTGACTCCAGGGCCAGTGCTCTATTCACTGGGCCAACTAGCCACCCCTATTTGTTGGAGTTTTAACCACCTCTCTAGTCACACCATGTGATCAGTCCCAAGCTTTAACCATATTCCAACAGCAGAAGAGAGGTAAGAGTTAGTGGGTGTGTTGGGGGTGGAGAAGGGCTGCTATCAGCTTTATAAATGAAAACACCTAAAGAAGGAACAGGGACCAATCTTCAGTATTCATTTCGGTTCAATGGGCATTTACTAGGTGCCATCTACATTCTAGGCACATGCTATGTGCAAGGGATTCAGAGACAAAAATGAAAACATGCCTTGGCCTCAAGGAGCTTACATTCTACTGGAGATTGGGACAGGACACCAGATACAAATATAAATAGAATATATATTTATATACAGATTAAATATCTATACATACATGTACCCATATATAAATATAAACATGCAGATATATATCTGTGTAATATACAAACACACATACACACATACACATACAGATTAAATACAAACATCGCTGGGCAATCAGGAGAAGCCTATCATAGAAGGTGACGTAGAGACAAAAAGAAGTGACTGAGGGCTGGCCAACTGGGAAAGGGAATCTCCTAGTACTTTGTTTTCTCCTTTTTTTTTAAGCCACTCATTGTAAAACTCCATTTGTGATCTCCAGCAGGGCTCAGTGATATGTGCCAAGATTCCTGATTCATGCCTCCCAATGAGGTGTCTAGTAAACTTTGCTGGCTTTCCAGGGAGTTGGTTCATAGGAAGAAGTTATGAAGCAAACCATGTGTCTTCGTGCTCGTGCCTACCCGCTTCATACTGGGCATGAGATCCTGGGCTGGCTATAGGCCTGGTCCATGAGTCTGGAGGAAGATTATGCTGGAGGTCAGGAGATCACTGTGACAGAGATGGACAGCATGTTAAAGATGGATGGAGTGAATCTCTTATTCCAGTGCTTCTGGGGGGGTATGAGCTCTCCAGGAATGGAAAGCAAAGTCTTCTGAGGAGAGCCAGGTTCCCAATAGTCCAAGAAAATGGTAAGAGGTGAAGTGAAGGAATATAGAATAAGGCAGAGTTTGTTAAAAAAAAAAAATAGAGGATCTCAGACAGCACAGGAAGTCAGAAGTCACAGGCGTGGGATACTTGTGGCATCAAGGTCACATGTGACCTTCTAGGTCCTTGGGTACAGCCTTTTGATTGTGTCCAAGTTTTACAGAACAAATCCTTTTATTAAAGGATTTTTTCTGTGAAGTTTGGATTTAGTCAAAGGGCCACACTTGAGGACCCAAAGAGCCTCATGTAGCCTCAAGGTGGCAGGTTCCCCACACCTGGTTTAGAGTCTCTTTCAAGGACAGACTCTTTATTTACTCTGGATCTCTGAAGACAGACCCTCTTATAGCTCTTGAGATCCAGATTTCTGAGTTCCTAGAAGCAAAAGCCCCTACCATACTGGTAACACCTTAGGCCCGTAGACCCTAGATTCTGCGCCCTGAGATTGCTCACAGCAATGTTTCTCAAATTTATGGTCTCAAAGTGATGGAAAGGCCTTCACAACTTTAAAAATTATTAAGGAAGGGGCAGCTAGGTGGCGCAGTGAGTAGAGCGCCGGCCCTGGAGTCAGAAGGACCTGAGTTCGCATCCGGCCTCAGACACTTAACCCACACAAACAAAAAAAACCTAGCCGTGTGACCTTGGGCAAGTTACTTAACCCCAATTGCCCTAAAGGGGCGGCTAGGTGTCGCAATGAGTAAGAGAGCCGCCTCGGAGTTGGGATGACCCGAGATCAAATCCAGCCTCAGAAAATGAGCACCCACACATAAATAATGACTAGCCATGTAACCTTGAGCAAGTTACTTAACCCCAATTGCTTAAAAAAAAAATTATTAAGGAGCTCTCTCCCCTACCAAAGAGCTTATGTGGGTTATAGCTAAAAATTTCTTGCTGTATTAACATTTTTAATATAATTATGAAAACAATTTTGATCTCACAGATGCCCTGAAAGGGGCTCAGGGAACCTCAAGGGTCTCCAGCCCACATTTTGAGAACTGCTGGTTTAGCATTTTCCCCTTTTTCTCTATCGATCATCATATCTCGAATGGTGTTTGACAAGTAAGATCTTAATTAAGTACTTCTCAACAGGAAATAACAATAAAGCCTTTTGATGAATCTCATTCACCAAATAAGCATCAAATTTGGTAGATATAAATATCTATGAAAAAAGATGATAAGACCTTTCAAAGAATTTTCACATCCATTATCTCTTTTGCTTCACATAAGAATCCTGGGGAAAAGGGAAAGAAATAAGTAGAGCAGCTCATAGGATCACAGAAGTAAAGCCTGGAAATGATCTGAGAGGTAGCTTGTGGCTTAGTAGCTAAAGCACCGGATCCAAGGCAGGAAGGCTCAAATTTGAACTTAGTTCAAATTAGTTCAAATCTGCCCTCAGACACTTGATAGCTGTGTGACCTAGGACAAGTTACTTAAATGCTGACTGACTCGATTTCCCCATTTGTAAAATGGGGAATAATAAGAACATCTATCTCACAGGGTTTTTGTGAGGGTCAAGTGATATATTTGTAAACTATTTGTTTCCTTCCTTAGAAGTCCTCTAATCCAGGGGTTATAAGCATGCTTCATGCTCCTAAGTGCTGCTGATTCAGACTAAAATGTGACTGGGAAATGTTTAACAAATAAAAATAAAATAAGACATAGATAATGTTATTTAGTTAAAACTAAGTCAATATGCACCTTGCAGGAATCATTATGTATAGATCGGACCCTTTTCTGGTTGAGTCTGATACCATGACCCTAGTCCCTCATTTTACAGATGATGAAACAAAGGCCTAGGGGGGGTTGACTTGCTTAGGATCACACCAATCAGGGGCAGCCAGGTGGTACAGCAGATAGAACATCAGCCCTGGAGTCAGGAGGACTCTAGGAGCTCAAATCAGGCCTCAGACACTCACTAGCTATGTGACCCTGGCCAAGTCACTTAACACCAATTGCCTGCCCACCCCCCAAAAAATAACTTCACCAATATAAGTGTAGATGTGGAATTTTAACCTGGGTCTAGAGAAACAAAGTGATTCATTCAATTTCACATAGCTACATAGCCATAGAGCAAGGACCAGAGCCTAGAGCTCCTGCCTTCTAAGTTAGTTCCATTTCCCCTCCACAGCAGTGTTTTTCATAGTGGAATGGTTCCTGCCCTTGGAGAGCATACAATATTGGGGAGCCAGAGTCCCTCACAGACAAAAGGCTAAAGAACATTTACCATACAGTCCAGCGCTCTCTTTATGCACACTTGTTTGGTGATGGAAGCAGAGTTTTGTAATAAGAATTTTGGTATCTGAAACAAATTCAGTTGAGAAAGAAGGAGCTGTAAATCCCAAGATCTCTGTGCTATTGTACAGAATCAGTGTAGCATTTTTATATATTGGCCCAGTTATAGATTATATAATGTTTATTTGTTGTCCAAGACCAGCTTAGCTAAGTTCAGAGAGGCTCAGAATAATGCATTTTTGGTCATTATAATTCTCAAGGATCATCTAATAAATTGCACAGAGGTTGTAATCAGGACATGTGGAGGGAGTACCCTCATCAGTGAAGCTGTAGATCCCTGAAATATTCAAGTAAATATTCTTTTTAATACACCCATCATCATTTCCTATTATTCGCCAATACAGGTGTAATTTCCTGTTTCCATGTTCCAGGGCCTTAGTGATGAAGACCCATGTTGAAACAATGAAAAAGGCAACAGATCAAAGGAGACTCTGATCAACTCTAAACCTAAGGAAGAAATTGCTCCCACCCCCCTCAAGGAGACTGTCTTCTCCTGATTTGTACAAGAGTAAAGACCCACCAGTTCATTCTATGATGTGTCACAATGGGTGATTAGGATTTATCATTCCTGTCCACTTCAATTTCTTTCCTGATAATAGTGAGATGAGACTCTTTATCTCAGGATCTTTAAAACATCATAAGAAATAACCACCTGCCTACAAAGGATTTCATCTTTCATTCATTCTTATTCATCAAGCAAGCATTTATCATTTGCAATGTTCTTCTTTAAAACTCAGTAACAGGCACACAACCAACCAAAGACAAGGCAGCTTTCAAAAGGCATTTTTCAGAACCTCCATTTGAAGCTAGAATCATTGAGAGCAGTAAAACAAGGACCTGGGTGTCCTGAGTCAAAGTCCAGTGCCATCACTGGACATGGGATATTGGTCAAGTCATTTTACCTCTCAGGGCCTCAGTCTTCTCATTTCTCAAGTGAGGAAGTTAGATTTGATGACATTTATGTTGCATGTATGAACTGCAAGGACATTTGCTTTCACTTCTGAAGCAGACCAGGCCTTTTCTAGGATAGTATATTATTTATGTTATATTATGTTATGTTATATTATGTTATTATTATATTATATTATATTATATTATATTATATTATATTATATTATATTATATTATATTATATTATATTATATTATATTATATTATATTATATTATATTATATTATATTATATTGTAATCTTCTCTACCCAGGCTTAGAGTTGCCATTCCCTAGAATTTCAGTGAGATTTTAGGAGCAAGCTGAGAGCATGTAGCTCATTAACCTCCTGTTTTCAAAGCACTTTCTTTCCAACCCTCCTCTGGAACAGGTAGCATAAATGAAGGAAAGTATAGAGCCATTTGGACTACATCAGAGGTGTCAAACAAAAGGCCTTGTGTGGCTGGCAGCACTCCCCAGGGAGACCAGAACCAAATTAGAATGTAACAGGGAAACATTTAACAAAATTTTTTAAAATGTACAATAGAGCATAGATAATGTTAATATGTGGTTTTCTAAGTCAATGTGTGGCCTGCAGGGATCCTTATGAATGATTTAGTGGTCCCATTTCTATTTGTGCTTGACAAAACTGGGCTGGCTACAGGCATTTCTCAAAGGGGAAGCAATGCCTCCATCCCACCAGATCCTACTAGAGCAATGGTCCTGGTTGCCCTAGGCTAGTTCCATATCTGGGTGGTGGGGTAGAGAGTAAAAAAAGTGGTAGAGCAGCAATAGAGGCAGAGTCAAGACCTGTATTCGAGTCTTGCTTCAGATACTTATTGACTGCATAACTGAGCAAATCATTTAACCTCTCTAAATCTGCTTCTTTATTTGTAAAATTAAGAAGTCATATCTGAGCATCCCTAAGATTTTTTTTTCTTTTCTTTTTTTTGGAGGGGGGAAGGCAGGGCAATTGGGATTAAGTGACTTGCCCAAGATCACAGGACTAGTAAGTGTTAAGTGTCTGAGGCAGGATTTGAACTGAGGTCCTCCTGATTCCAGGGTTGGTGCTCTTTAGCTGCCCCACCCTAAAATTTTTTTAAAGTTCACCATGACATGGAATGGTCAGCAGTCAGTTTCTTTTGCTGCTTAGCTCTGGCTCACTTCTTTTTTTTTAACTTCTTTTTTATTATTATTATTAGTTTAGTTTCAGTTAACAAGATTCAATTCCATAGTTCTTTTGTTTTCAAATTTCCTTTACTTCCCTCTCTCCTCCCTTCATGACAGCATATAGTACAGTATAGGGTCTGCAAATGCATTCATATTAGACATTATTCCAATTACAAAGGCATATTGTACTAGGTGGGATGAAAGATGGTAAAGAAGAAATAAAACCAAACAATGAAAAGAAAAAAGATCATTTAGTTTGCTTCCATCAGGATTCAGGCTCAGTTCTTTCTAGTTATATCTCTGGATGGCGCATTTCTCACTTTCTTGAGTCATTCGGGATTAACTTATATCACTGCATTGCTGAGAAGAGTCCAGTCTGTCATAGTTGGTCATCACTGATATGGTATGTCTGTGATTGTATACAAATTTCTTCTGATTCTACTCTTCTTATTCAGCATCAGTTTGTATAAGTCTCTCCAGGTAATTATGAAATCCGTCATCTCCTCGTTTCTTATAGCACAATAAAATTCCATTATATTCATATACCACAACTTGTTTAGCCATTCCCCAATTGATGGGCACCCCTTTAGTTTCCAATTCTTTGCAACCACAAAAAGGGCTGCTAAAAATCTGGCTCACTTCTAAGGGTGATCCATGCTGATTCTCCAGATATCTTGCTGGTACAATGGTCCTCGAGCCAAACTAAACAAAGGGGCTTCAGGTCATGGCCTCAGGTGGAAGTAAGGGCTAGCAGTATTAAGCCACAGGACCTTGGGGCTGGCAACAGAGATTACGCTGAAGGCGTGGGGCTAGTTGGGTTGTAAGCATTTCCTCAGGCAGGAAGAAATGTACTCTGCTACCAGATTCCACTTAAGACATGGCCTTGGTTGTCCTGTTCTAGCTCTAGGCATCGGGAAAGAGAAGGAAAACACTGGGGAGCTAACACTGGCTCTCTTCCCTCTCCACACTGTCTTTTAAAGATCTCTACTCTCCAGGGCCCAAATACATCTCTAGTTCCAAAGTTACTTCTTTTTGTATATTTTTTCAATAATTTTCACTGATACTTCTTAAAACATTCTCACTTTCCAATGACTTCTCTAGTTCTAAAACACACACACACACACACACACACACACACACACACACACACACACACACACACACACACACACACCACTTGTGCATGTCCTCCTTGTGATGAAAGCCAAGCAAAACTAATCAACATATTGGCTGTGTATGACAATGCTATGCCTCCTTAAGCACATGTAGTCCACCACCTTTCAGCCAAGAAGAGGGAGGAAATACTTCACCATCCCACTGCACTGGTAAGAATGTCGCTTGATGTCCTTTCTAGTTGTTTGCCTTTACACTGTTGAGGTCATTGTGAACTTTGTTCCTCCGGTTCTTTTTACCTCTGCTATATAGTTCATACACTTCCTCCCAGGTTTCCCTGAATTTTTCATACACACAATTCCTTACAATGCAATCACTTTCCATTCCATTCCTGTGCACACCACAATTTATCCAGGTCTTTCTAAATAGATGAACACTCACTTTGTTTCCAATCAGTCATTCAACAAGCATCTACTACATGTCAGGCACACATTTCTTTGCTTCCAAAAAAGGTACCGCTATGATGATCAGCTCCATTTTCCTAACTACATACCTACTAGTCATCTCCATCTGGCTGTTCTGCCAACACTACAACCTCAATTCATCGGTCCCCCACATTCTGATTTGTTTCACTGTTAACTTGCAATATCTTCCCTATTACATTGTAAGTGCTTGCCTTTAAGGAGGGGCCTTTCTTATTTCATAATCTGTATCCCCAGAACCTATTGCAGTTCCCTGTACACAGCAGGAACTCAATACACATGCTTCACTTTGCTACTGGATTGAATTGAATATTGTAAATATTATATATTATAAATAAAACCAGGGTAAGCCCTTGCCACATCTGCAGAACAGGAAGGCATTTATTATCTGTCCATTAAAAAAAAAAGTCAAAGGGTCTGTTTGTGTTTCTGGTGGCTATGAAATAAAGCCTGGCAATTTAAATTTATGCTCTTAGATAAATGTACATTAATATTCTGCATATTATTGCATCAACACAGATATAAATTGTGTGGCACAGAACATAATTAAGAGCGATTTATTTTAATTAAGGTGTATTACTAGATGTAAAATGTAACATCCTTGGAGATGCATCATTAATTCTTCTGAGCAACATATGCAAACATCATCCTGTTGTGCTGTAAATATGTTTGCTGCCCAATACATCCCATTCACCTGCTGCCTCTGTGTTTGCTAAGGGACAGCAGAGATGCCGCTTCCCTCCTAGGCAATGAGGGAAAGGATCATTTGGGACACTGGGCCCAGCTCCCTGGGTTGGATACCAGTTTATATCACTTGAACCAAGCTGGCATCACTCAGAAAGAGCAGACAAAGAGGCCAGGAGTGTGCTCCTAAAAGCTGTGTATGTCATAGGCAGATCTCATCACCAACTTCAGGGTTTTTCTTCTGTAAAATGGATATAATAAATGTACTTTCTCCCTCACGAGGTAATTATGAAGCTCAAAATGAGAAAATTTTTGTAAACCACTCTGTACACTTGAAAGTGCCATCAATGACAATTGCAAGCCTGTGATACTTCTGCACTCAGAACAGTCCTACATATTGCATGACTGTTATTTTGCAGACCATATGAAAATGGCTTGGTGGAAAGTGTGCTGAATTTGGAATCTGAAAAATTCTGCATTTACTCTATGTGGGACCTTCAGCAAAGTCAATTACCTTCCCTGGGTCCCAGGTGCTCACTGGGTATGGACTGGGCTGTAAGGTGAGTAAGGATTGTTTCTTGTCCTTGCCTCCATCCCCAGCACCCAGCACTGGGCCTGGCCCATGACAGGCACTTAGGACCATGAAGGCTCCTTTCAGCTCTGAACTTCTAGCAGGATCCAGTGTCAAACTTTCTGTAACCCACGTGCACCAGCAGGCCATAGTCCCTTCCTCCTTGCTCCCACCCAGCGCAGACTGTGAGCCTTACACACTGTCCTTTCTTTTCTCTGGGTGTTCGTCTTCTTGTTATACGTCCTTCATTCTCCAAGAAAGCCAATAACTCAGGGTGTCATCTTGACTTGTGAGGGAATTAGATTTAAGTGAGGTAGCATCATGAGCCCCAGACACCATGGGAGACCCTGGCCTTTTTAAGCGAAGATCTCCCAGATCAGTTTGTCCAAGGTAACACCCATTCAGTGATTAAAGGCTCACCTTAGTGCATGTAGGGAGGGGTAATAGCTTGCCTCAGTGGAAGGAGCAAGGGCACTGAGAGACAAAGGTCACCTGCTCAAATCCCTATCCCACCCCAACTCTTCTCCTGCAACCCTGGGCAGGTCATTTCATCTCTATGGAACTCGGTTTCCTCATTTGACAAAAGATGGGGATATGAGATAAGAATGGATTGCAATAAACATTAAATGGCTACTATGTGCCAGACTGTGCTAATCACTTTACAATTATTTGCTACTCACAACTCTAAAGGGCAGGTGTTATTATTATCCCAATTTTACAGGCTAGGAAACTGAGGTAAACAGAAAATAAGTGACTTGCCCAGGGTAACACAGATAGTGTGTATCTGAGGCCAACTTGAACTCAGGCCTTTATTTCAGGGCCTACATTCCATCTACCTCGAGAGGAGTTCTTGAGATCATCCCTCCTTGTAAGCCTTAGAATCAGTTTCTCCAGACAGCAGGTCAGGACAGTCCTTTCTCTTTCACTTCCCCTTTTTCCTATCTTTTTTTTCTGCCTGCTTTTTGGGAGCAATTAGAGTCATTCTGGCAGAGCTAGCCCTCCTCCAGGAAGAAAAGTTATCCAGTCCAAAGCCAACACAGCAGGCTGAAGTTTCACAGTAACAGAGAGCTCCAAGAATGAACTTACATCCTCCATGGCTGACAGTTCTCCAAGAGGCATGCTTTTAAGTGACTTCCTTCCCTCCAAGTCTCATCATATGTCTTTATTAGCAGTAAAGGCCCAGGAATTATAAAACATCAGTGATGAGAGAAACCTCAGAGGACATCTGGTCCAATGCATGCCTGAATGAGAATCCCCATCCTGACAATACTGGCAGGTGCTCATTCAACCTTTCTTTGAAAAACTCTAGCAAGAGATAACTCATGGCCCCCCAAGGTAGCTGATGATTCCACTTTTGGACAGTTCTAACTGTTGGGAGTTTTCCCTGAAATCAGACCTCTATTGGCCTCTCTGAAACTTCCACCTGTTGCTCTTCGTTCTGTCTTCTGGGATCAAGCAGAACAAATCCAATTCCTTCTTTCTGAGACGGCTACCATTTTATTCTGGCTACACTGTACCTTTGCTTCATTTGTCCTGGGCTCCGCTGTGATGAAACATCTGAGACTGCCATGGCCAAGGGTTAGTGGCAGGATCAGTAGGGGGTCAATAGCTGAAGTAGGCCACTGACCATTCCACGTAATACAGCAGTAAAGTCTTACTCATTTTAAAAATAAGTTTGAGTGGATCATAGACGTGGAGCTAGAAGAAAACCTAGAACTAATCAGGTCCAATCTCTTAAATTTCATAGAGGAAGAAACTGAGGCCCAGAGAGGTAAGTGACTTGCTCTAGGTCACTCAGCTAACAAGTCTCTGAGGCAGAATTTGAAACCAGGTCTTCCTCATTCTAAACCCAACTCCCTGCTTTCCACACAGCCTCTAAAATTAGTCCATCACTATTCTGCATCCCTAAACTGCACTTCCAATTCTATAATAAATTTCCTATCTCTCAAACTGAAGAATGAGGTGTCTAGTCCTCAGCAAATAGCTCTGCCATTAGAAGCCATGGCTGATGGGAGGTTGGGGAAGAAGAGAAAATCCTATGGGCACTACTTCAAACTCTCAAATAGCATGGACTGACTCCAGGACTGTCAGGGTTAACTATTTTGAGACCTCTAAGGATGTGGCCAATTTTTGCCTGCCAAAAGCTGGGCTCCCCTTTGGATTCAAGGACAGCCTTGTTTGGTCTAATGAAGGGATAATTGATGTGGCTACATTTTCATGGTTAGCTTAACACCTTATTATCTGTCCCTGATTTTCTGTGACTACATCAAGGGGAAAAAGGGGAGAAAATCTAGTGGTCAAAAACCAACTACCCCCCTACAGTGGAAACATATGTTGGGGGAACTGATATTGGTTGTCATTCATTTCCCTATCACTTTTTATTAAATCTATCACCCTCATGTCTAGATCATATTTAATGTTTTTTACATTTGAGATTAAAGAGGCCTCTTAGAATCCCCTCCCTCAAGAGAGCTTTCCTGATCTTCCCAATTAGGTGTTACTAGATAGGTGACCCTGAACAAGTAACTTTACCTTGGACTGCCTGTTTCCGCAACTGTAAAGTGAAGATAATAATGGCACCTACCTCTCAGGGTTTAAGGATTGATGAGATATTTGTAAAGCGCTTACACAGTGCCTGGAACATAGGTAATGAATGAATGCTTATTTCCTTCCTTCCTTCCTCTACCTATGCCCTCCCCTCACAAATAACTTTGTATATTTTGAATTGACTTAATCTGTGTACTTGTTTCCTCAAAATGGATTACAAATTCCTTAAGGGAAGGGACTGTTTTCATTTTTTGTTATTGTACCTCCAGCACGATTCCTGGGTATATAATGGGTGCTTAATAAATGCTGAATAAAGGGATGGATGGATGAATGAGAATGAATTTTTAAATTTTCAATATAGAATCTACAGAGCTATAGCTGAGACCAGAATACTATCTGACTTTAAAACTAAATGCACAAGAAGATTGCTATGCAGAAAGGTCACTGCCCAGAATCACTACTCATCTGGTACATAAAACTTGTTCAGTGGGATATCTGTATTGTGGGATGGCAAGAACTCATGCACATTGTCACTGTCACCAAACTCCATCAATGGCAACACTACAAAGGCAGGCTGAAGCAGGAGCCACATGCAAAGTCATTTCTGATGACTCAAAACAAATCTATATTTAATATATAGAATGTTGTTCTCAAACTGCTTATCACTAGATCCAATGACTTGTTTTAGGGTCTTCTACATTTAAAAGTTAAGATACATCAATATTAGAATTTACAGTCTCACAAAGAACTGAAAACTGGCTCTCTATCAAAGCTTGCCAAAACAACAAAAAGGTGAAATCTGGTAGAAAAAAATTTCTCTTATAGAATTTGAAGCTGCTAATTTATTAACAAAGTAGGGAACAAGTGGCTGGTGAATCCATTATCAGAAAAGAAGATGTAGGAAGGATGCTCCAAGGTGAGGTAGTCTGGGTTAACTGTCTTTGTGCATCTTAATTTTCACTACCATCCTTCCTTATTCTTCTGTCTAATAAACCTGCTACTCCCTCCTCCCCCAAACTTAGCGACAGAGACATAGGGCAAGCCCACACAAAATTCATATGCTTTGATCCCTATGGGAAGTATGAGATTCTGTATCCCTGGGTTCAAGTACAGGCTCTAACACTTCCCAGCTCTTCCCAGCATGTCTCTCTCCCTAGCCAGGAAATGGTCCTGTCATCCTCAAAGGGGTATTTAGGATTTCCTATCTTCCCCTTGGAACTCTAGCTGGCAATAGTGCCTGCCTCAGGACCCCATAACTGACAGGCGAGGATGAAGAAAGAATCAAACCTCTTTGGGCCTCAGCTTACTTCATCTGTAAAATGGAAATGACCCTTGTTCTGCCTACCTCACACTGTTACTTTATAGAAAGTAATACAGCATGTTTTTATTATTGCTATGTTGCGTTATTATTATGGAGTAAGCAACTGGGAGGCTAGTCTCTAAGGGTGGCATAGATGAAGTCAGCTACTTGGATTCCGAGTGAGATTCAAGGGCAGTGAGATTAGAGAGCTAAACCCCTTCTGGGAACTAAGATGGAAGGTCAGATGTTTGCATCTCCAGCCCACAAGCAAGGGGGAAAAAAACAGAAAAAGCAACTTTTAGATGTCCCTCAGCTCAGTCCAATCAGTCCACTCTCTTATACACTTAACATGGGAGATCACAAGCAATGGTAGACAAAGTACTGGACCTGAAGTCAAGACCTGAGTTCAAATCCCACCTCAGACGCTTTATACTTATGTGTGACTGAGCAAGTTATTTAATGTCTTCTGGCCTCAGCTTCTCATTTGTAAGATGCGGGTTGGAGAAGATGGTCACTTAGGTATCTTCCAGCTCTAAATCTATGATCCTATAATCTCCATTTATGGGCAATAACTATTGGTCTTCAGAATTTAATCCTGTAACCATAAATTCTGAGTACTAAGGTAGGAAAATAGATTGCTTATCACCCATGTTAGAAACTAAGAAAGGTCTGGAGTTGAACTTAGCTATCCAGAAATTCAATTCACTAGAATTCATTTCAGTTAAAGAGTTAGTCTGTTTTTTTTAAAGTGTTGAATTCCTGTGCATTTGTTAAAATCTAAGTCAAATGTCATTTTCTCAATGAAACCTTTCCCTATCTCTTAATCTCCCCATTCAGGAAGACTACCCCCTTACAACAAAACCCTTTGTTCTGCAGATCTATAACTCACTTTATATGCCATGCATATCATAATTATCTGTGTTAGTGTTTCATACTGTAATTAGATTGTGACCTTCTTGAAGAAGGGATCATGTCTCATCTAAGTTTTTTATCTCCTCCAAAGCCTAACACAGTGCTCTACACACAGCAAGCACTGTTTTTGAATGAACATAGTATAACCCCTAGAATATCTCTAAAAGTCTTTTCCATTTCTAAAACCTATGATCTAATGGAATGAATCAATCTAATCCACTGTGGTTCTTTATATAATGGTGGGGGGGGGGGGCAGAAGAGGGAAGGGTGTCAGCCCAGACAATTATCCCACATGACTTAAAGTGATAAGATGAATTATTCATTTATCACATACTAGATTGTTCCTAAACACCTTTCTAGGTGTGAAAGGAAGTCTATTTGTATTGGCTGATGGGTTTGGTCATTAATCATATTTTCTAGAATAAAGAAAACCATAAAGCTAAATACAGCTGAGAATTTCAGTATCTTGCATCAATAAAAGAAGATAATGTTCAAGCTAAACCTCTGAGAAGTTGATGGTGAAGAAAGAGGTATGAAGAGGACCAGAGTCCTAAACCTCAGTGGTCTAAGTCTCCTCTCATTTTCTATTCTTTCCTTAGCCAGAGAACAGTCCTTCGAGTTTCAAAGGGTATGGAGGATCTAAGACTTTCTATCGATTGGAACCCTAGAATTATCCCCAGAACAAGAGTGGTTGGGAACAGTGTCTGCATCAGGACCTCATAACAGACTGTCCATGGTGAGGAAAGCAGAACCAAAGCTCTACAAAGAACCCAGCTCAAAAGCTACACTATACCTACAGGTGAAGACTTAGGCAAAAATACTGTAAGGAGTTATGAGTTACCCCTCTGCCACATGTGCTCTAAGGTGTCCCAGACTTTTAGGAAGATGTTTTTGTATCAGGTTGTTTTTTTTTTTTTTATTATACTGTCTTAGTAAATGCCCCTAGTCAAGTGTCTGAGATGGAATTTGAATTCAGGTTTTCCTGACTCTAGGCCCAGCACCCTATCCACTGTACCACTTAGCTGCCACAACAAGGGATAGAAAAATCCACAGAAAACAAAAATGGGCAATTTCAATTATAGAAAAGTTTTCAAGTTTTTGCACAAGCAAAATCATTATAGCTAAAATTAGAAGCCAAACAGGAAATTTGTGAAAATACCTGCAAGTTTTCTCTGATAAAGGTCTAAAATTCAAGATATGTAAGGAGCTGATCCAAATTTATAATGCTAACCAGCCATCCCGCAATAGGTAATGGTCAAAGGATAAGAACAGAGGTTTTTTTAAACACTTTTTAAATTTTGAATTTCAAATTCTCTCCCTCCCTCCAATCCCACAAAAACCCTTTCTATAAGATATCGGACAAGTTGGTAAATTTAACCATTGCTCAAACATCTCTTGCAAGGGGAACTCACTACCATCCCAAGGGACACCATTACACTCTAATGATTATAAAGTTTTTCTTTACGTTGAAGCCTAAATTTGACTCTTTGGAACTTATCAATTATTCCTAGTTCTATACTCTGGAACCAATCAGAACAGGCTGAATTCCTTCTTTCAAAGTATCCAGTGCCTCTCATTTTTTCTCAAAGAAAGTGCTAGATACTTTGAAATCAGATTTATTCTGTGAAGACTGGATTCAGTCAAAAGGCTGCCCTTGAGGACCTAGAGAGCCACATGTGGCCTTAAGGCTGCAGGTTCCCCACTCCTGGTAAGAGATTTGCCCAGGGTCACAGAATCATTATGTGTCAAAAATAGAATCTGAGTCCAAGTGTTCCACATAGGCCTGTCCTCTATACCCTACACTGCCCTGCCTTTCTGTTTACAGATGGTCTAAAAATGGCAGACCTTATCCTCTGTCACTATTACCATAGAAATGCCCAAAGAACTCATTTGTAAGTGGACAATCTACTAGTGATAAGCTTGTCCATATGTATCTAGGCTGATTCTTGGAAGTCAATTGCTAGTAGCAGATTTGAAATCTTTCTAGCATTGTAGAACCTAGAAGAGTTTATTCTCTACTCGCATAACCTTGGAAGAACCCAGGGTCACCTCAATGCCACAAGGAAGCATCAGAGTAAGACTTTGTAAAGGAGGACAATAAACAAGACAAATCTACTTCTGCTCATTAACCCCCATAAAGGAAAAATATGTCATACCATCACTGAATATGGCTAGGTATACATAGGCACGCATGAAAATTTTGAAGCAGGCAGAGTTTGTGCCTAGAACTTTCCTACCTCCCTGGTCTATGGTCTTCTCCCCAACTCATTCCCTGGTACACTGATGAAAGCTCCCCCCCTGCCATGTTGCACCTCGACCTGACCTTGTAAGTCACCATGCTTAGAAACTTATCCAAGCCTTCTGTTTTCCCTCTTTGGGAACCTTTATTCCACCAGTTCTCTTGATTTGTGTATTGCTTTCCTCAACACTTAGCCATCTAACTGAAATAAGTAAGAGTTAATGATACATTCATATTTCAAGAGACTTGGATTTCAAAGGCATGGGTATTCCTCCAATGAGTAATTTACATAAGAGTTGGAATACTTCATGCACTGCAACTAACCTTGATGCATTGCATAAATACATTTTTGTTATGATGTAAACTCAATTATTTCTGCATCCTCTAAATCAAAACTCCCTTCCCTGGACAACATTCTGCCCTATATGTTTTCTTCCTCTATTAGAACTAAGCTTTTGGGGGGCGGCTAAGTGTTGCAGTGAATAGAGCACCTACCCTGGAGTCAGGAGGACCTGAGTTCAAATCAAGCCTCAAACACTTAACACTTACTAGCCATGTGACCTTGGGCAAGTCACTTAACTCCAATTGCCCTGCCTTCCCCCCTGCAAAAAAATAAAATTTAAAAAACTAAGGTTTTTGAAGGTAGAGACGGTTTCGTTTATATTTGTATTATTCAACACAGTGCCTGCCACATGAGCACTGTAGAAATGTTTTTCATTCAATCAAAACTCATCAATAAGTTATTTTCCTTATGAGGATGACAAACCCTCTTGCGCAGGAATCCAAAGAAAATAGATAGTATTAGCATTAATAGAATCAGACTGTGAGGAATGAAAGGGGTCAATAGAAATGATTTTATACATCATCTTTCATTCCATTGATAAGGAAACAAGCCAGAGTTAAGTGGACTTCTGAGTCATATGACCAATATGGAAAACTGGACATTTTCTCCATTTCTCACAAACACCAAACTCCCTTAACATAGGAATTATACGTAAGAGGCAAAGCAATTGCAGTTATCTCCACAGACCAAGACACCAAGAAGCCTAACAAGGTTAACAAGCTAATCAACAGGAGAGAACAGTAATCTCTAACTCCACCTTATCTGGGAGGGCAACACAACCTCATGCTTGACCTGTGGGATCCCCCCAGCAATTTCCTTGCTGCTGCTGCTGCTGCTTCAACTCTGCTCACCTCTTTGTAGAAAGAGGCAAGGGAGGATGAGGATTGGCATATTTCTAGGCCCTAGCTGACAAAACTGACTCCATATTTCACCACTGACTGACCTACCTATCTACTGGAAGTTCCTATATACCCCAAAACTGGCTTGGTCAGCTACATTTAAGGTTAGGAATGCCACATTAGCAAACTATCAGTTTAGCAAATGTCATCTAATCCAGATATGTAAGGTTAGCAAACTTCACTAATCATAGTATCCTGGTGTTTCATAAGACCAGCTGATGACTGACTGCTCCTGAAGTCCCCATCCTATTCTGTCTTTGTGAATCTGGCCAGGAACAACAGGAGAGACCCAGGAGATCTGAGTTCTTGATTGGGGTACTAATCCAATTTAAGCCTGTACTACCATTGTGTGCCTATGAGTCTGAAGAGTAAAGGAGGCACACACCTTTACAAGTCTATTAGTAATAAACTGCCTACCTTGTGATCTTTTGAATGCTTGCATTCCTTCATGTTACCTCTTCACCAGCAATTAGGCAGAAGAATCACATAGCCAGAAAACCAAAGAACAGAGGTAACAGAAGCAGTGCATTGGTGAGTGTAGGGAGAGGAAGCTGCACCAGCCTTGAAGGAAAGAGAATCCATCTGGGGCCAATTCAGTCCCCTCAGGGCCTAAGGTTGGTGAAAAGTAAATTCCCCAATGTGGGAGGAAGCTAAGACATCTTTGAGGTCTAGCCTCCATGGAATTCAAAGACTGAATTTACCAAAGATCTTAGGAGGAAAACTCAGTTAAAAACCTAGAGCTCAAGTAGACAAATCAATAGTAAAGATATTAAAACAGAAGGGAATATGGCCATTAAAACATCTAAACAAGATCAAATATCCCTCTTCCCCCTCTAGGGGGCGGAGCCAAGATGGTGGAGTAGAAACAGTGCGACCAAGGCATTCTCCCCTCAGATCACCTCCAAACTATGTAAAAGGGGACTCTGAACAACTTCTGGAGCCCCAGCACCCAAAGAATGACACAGAGAAGTTAACCTCCCACTGAGGACAGCCCAGCAGCCCTGCAGGAAGGACCAACGCAGCACTCTGGGAGCCGGCAGTGCAGCGCAAAGCTGAGCCCAGGTCCACATGAGCCGCAATTTTAGCCCCAGGGTGGCGGGGCCAGCGGCCGGCGGCTGGAGGGACCCCAGAACACCAGCAGCTGTGGTGATTCCAGAATGGTCAACACAGACATGCCTAGGACAAAGTGAAAGGTTAGTGCCCTGTGGACTTTGGGACCAGTATTTGGGGAACACATCAGCTTCCTCCCCTGGAGGCTAGAAGCCGCTGAGGAGACAGGACATTTTGTAGTTTTCAGAGGCAGCTCCAGCTCCTGGCCTGCCAACTGTAGGGAGATTCAGCGATCAGTCTTGGGAGTTAATTGCTCTTGCTTTAACCTCCCTGGATCTGCATTGTGATCTGGGGTGGGTATCCAGCTTGCCAGAAAGCTGTGAAAACCCCAACGTTCGGGACAAAAGCTCTCCTGTCTGGTGTCAGAGTCCTACTGTGGCAACAAGCCCAAAAGTCAAGTAATTAAGTGGCAACATGTCAAGGCAAAGGAAACAAAATAAACAGAAAAATGCAACCTTAGACTCCTATTTTGGGGGCAAAGAGGATCGAAGCATAGGACAGGAAGAGGATTGTGAGGTCAGAAATCCTCCTCCAAAAGCCCCAAAGGAAAATATGAGTGGGTTAGAGGCCATAGAGGACCTTAAGAAGGACTTTAAAAATCAAATAAGAGAAGTGGAGGAAAAATTGGGAAGAGAAATGAGAAGGATGCAGGAAAAGTATGAAATGAGGGTCAACAGCCTGACTGAGGAAAACAACACCTTAAAAAATAGACTAACTCAAATGGCAAAGGAGGCCCAAAAGGGCAATGAGGAGAAGAATGCCTTAAAAAGTCGAATTTGCCAGATGGAAAAAGAATCTCAAAAGTTCACTGAGGAGATTCATTCCTTCAGAGTTAGACTGCAGCAAATGGAAGCTAATGACTTTATGAGAAATCAAGATGCTGTTAAGCAGATCCAAACAAATGAAAGATTAGAAGGCAATGTGAAATATCTCATGGGAAAAACCACTGACCTGGAAAATAGATCCAGGAGAGACAATTTAAAAATTATTGGACTACCTTAAAGCCATGACCAAAGAAAGAACCTAGAAATCACCCTTCAAGAAATTCTTAAGGAAAATTGCCCTGATGTTTTAGATCCAGAGGGCAAAATAAGAGGTTGAAAGAATCCACAGATCACCTCCTGAAAAAGATCCCCAAAAGAAAACTCCCAGGAATATTATAGCCAGGTTCCAGAATCCCCAGATCAAGGAGAAAATACTACAAGCAGCCAGGAAGAAACAATTTCAATATTGTGGAAACACAATCAGAATAGCACAGGACCTGATAGCTTCTACACTGAGGGACTGAAGGGCATGGAATACGATATTCCAGAGGGCAAAAGAGCTGGGAATGAATCCAAGGGTCACCTACCCAGCAAAACTGAGTATTTTGTTTCAGGGGAAAATATGGTCATTCAGTGGAATAGAGGACTTTCAAGCATTCTTGAGGAAAAAACCAGAGTTGAATAGAAAATTTGACATCCAGACACAAGAAGCAAGAGATGCCTGAGAAGGTAATCAGGGAAAAGAAATCAAAAGGAACTTATCAAAGTTGACCTATTTACATTCCTACATGGAAAAATAATAACTGTGACTGATGAAACCTTTCTCAGTATGAAAATAATGGAAGAAGGGTGTATGGTCATATGAATACATATGTGAATGTGTGTATATATGTTTACAGTTATACATAGAGAGAGGGCATAGGTTGAATTTGTTGGGAAGGAATGATACTTAAGGGGTGAAATTATGAGGTGAGAGAGGAAAGTGGCAAGAGGAGATGGGGAGAAACAGGGTAGGGTAAACTATCTCATGTAGAAGAAGCAAGGGGAAGTGGCTGCAGGGGAGGGGAAGAATAGGAAGGCAAAAAGGCAAAACCACATTCTCATTGAATTTGGTTCAGGGAGAGAATGACATACATACTAAATGGGATATCTCACCCTGCAGCAGAATAGGGGGAAGGGGGATGAGAGGAGGGATGATGGATGGGAGGGCATTCTTGGGGGGATAGAAGGTTGGAAGTACCCACTTTAGAAGAGGGACAGGTTCAAGTAGGGAATGGACCAGGTGGGGGGTGGGGTGGGTGGGAGGGAATTATAAGCAGCCTTGTCTAATATATATACTATGGTAATGTTTTGCATAGCTATACATGTACAACACATACTGAATTACTTATCTTCCCAGAGGGAATGGGTGGCAAGAGAGGAAGGGAATGGATCTGAAATTCGAGGTCTTAAAATTAAATGTTTCAAATATATATAAATACTATTATCAATACTCTTTTGCATGTAATTGGGAGATAAGATGTGCAGGCATCGGGGCACAGAGATTCACCTTGCTCTAATGGAAAAGTCGAAGGGGGTATGGAAGAAGATATGGCAGAGAGCAGATTGGAGGAAGGGATATCTTGTGGGACTGCTATTCTGGGATGGTGGGTAGGGGAAAAATGGGGAAAAAAATTGTAACTCAAAATCTGGCGGAAATGAATGATGTAAACTAGAAGTTAATAAAGCATTTGTTTAATTGAGAAAAAAAAAAAAGGTCAAATATCCCTAAATAAAAACTGCAAGATACAAGTTAAGGGACTTTACTCAGGTCACACAGATAATGCCAGAGGCATGACCAGAATTCAAATTTCCTGCCTGTAGGAGTCCTATGTGTCCAGCCTACTTTTCCAGACTCATTGCATAATGCTCCCCACCTTGAGACATATCATGGTCCAACCAAAATAGATTTGCTCTTCACATGGCATATTTCATCTCCATTTTCCATACAGATTGCAGACTGCCCCCCATATTTGTAATGTATTCATTCCTTACTTCTGTCTAGTTTCAAGCTTCATCTACATGAAGATTTTCGTTATCCTCATTACCCGTCCCAAGTTGCTAATGCTTCTCCCAACAATCCAAATCATCTTGTATGTATTTTTATGCATATATGATGTGTTCCTTAAAATTAATTATTTTGGTTTTGTCTTTGTCTCTAGTGCCTAGCATACTGCCTGGAACATAGATGGCATTTAATAAATGTTTACTGATTGGCTGATTAAATATCTGATCCAACAGTGATAAGCTTTTTTTTCTTCAAAAACTCTTCTCCAACATGTCATTACAAGAAATGAACATCCTTTGTGCCCACATATTTTCTAATGATTCATATGTCTGAAATGGTATCCTGAATAAATGTGGAAAAGTATCTTTCACCTCATTGGCTTTCAAGTTTTATACAACTCAGGGGAGAAGAAACTCTGATTCTCTAAGGTTAACAGTATAATTGTTGGCAAAAATATTAGTTAATCTTGCAAACATTAGATATTTTAAGATAAATTATTGCAACCACATAAGCTACACACAGCTGTTTATTCTTTAAATATACCAGCTGTTCATCCTATACTTTGATGAGAACAGCAGGGCTAAGTGAAAAATAATGGCATCACCTTTTTCATAAGGAACTGAATATTTTTCAAAACCACAGTCCTACCAGAAATCTTCAATCTTGGAATTTCATATCCAGACCTCTCCTAGTTAATCAGTGCCAAACATCTGTGCAAGCCAGTTGGTTCTCGACAGCTCCTGTAGACCTTTAAGGATTGCTTCTTGGCAGCCTCTTTTTTTTACTCTAATTGAAAGGTTAATCAAATCAGTCATACTAGTATGTTGGCTAAATAAACACCCTGTCTCCAGTGATGATGAAACAGATGCATTATAGTTCCATTTACCCAAGGGGTTCATTTTTTCCATAATTATATTCACTTTTCTTCAATCTCCTCTGTGGTATGACAGCACTTTAAATAGTTCATGTGAACCCAGATTATACTCCACCTTATAAAACTCCTCCTCACTTGTAGTAGTCCTCTTGTACTAATTGACGCATTTTCAACAGCAATATGATTCCATTTATTGTACACAAGAAGTAACTCAGGACTTGAGTTAGGGGAGAAAAACCGTGTCTTTGGTATTAGAAGCACTTAAAATAATATCTTAGGAACACAACTGCCAGTGTTGAAACTTGTAGTCTATTCAAAAGACAGCTCTAGTTGAAAATAACTGCATGAGGAAATGGTATTCAAGCTATATACATAACTAACACATATGACCAAAAGTTATTCCGCAATAGTTAAGTGGTCAAAGGATATGGAAAAAGCTGCTCCCATATGCCTTATGAAAGAATGCTCCATATTACTAACAACCCTGAGGTTTCACCTAACACCAGCAAATTGGCAAAGATGTTGATAGGGAGGGTTAGGAAGATAGGCACAAAAAAAGAGCTATGAATCAATATGACCATTTTAAAAAGCAATTTGGAATCATACAAATAAAATGACTAATATTTTTTTGACCCAGAGATTCCATTGCTAAGCGTGTAGCCTAAAGAAGGTATAAGGGATAAGAATAAAGTCCCTAGCTATCAAAATGTTTACAGTAGTACTCTTTGTGAAAACAAAGAATTGGAAACAAAGTAGATGCCCACTGACTGGGGAATAGCTAAACAAATTGTAGTACATGAATTTAATGCAACGTTAATGTCCTGTAAGAAACAATGAAAATGACAAATACAGAGAAACATGGAAAGAATGTACATAATCTGATGAAGCACAGCCCAGAAAACAATACACTCAACTAAAACAACATAAACGAAAAGCACCACAAAAACAATCAACAGTAAATGATGCAAAAATCAAACATGGCTACAAAAAAGGAATAAGAAGACATCTCCACCCTTCTCTTTTACAGAGGTGGGAGGTCCATGGATGTGCTATATTGTATGTATTACAGACTTTTTCAATGTATTGACTGATTTTGCTGATTTGTCTCCTTTCTCTTCTTTAAAAATATTTTTTGTTATTATTTGGGATGGAAGAGGGATGGAAAGAATATTGAGAGAAATTCTGGTAGTACAAAGAACAAGATATCAATAAAATTACTTTTTAAGCAGCTATTCAAAAGTTGTATATCTATTTGAAAGTAACTATAATAAGAGAATGGTAGCTGTAGGATTTAAATATTTACAGTATGGCAGTTATACTGTCACATAACTCAAAAGGTTAAATAATGGAACACTTAATATTTTTAAATCAGCTGTGTGGCAATGTCATCACATTAGCATTTAAATTCTCCCCTCTCACTTTAATTCATTAAATCATACAATTTTTACAACCAGTCAAGAATCAATAAGCATTTTTTTAAGTGCTTACTCTGTGTCAGGCATTGGGGATACAAAGACAAACATTAAAGTCTGCTCCTAAGGAAGAAGACAGCTTTGTGAGTCATATAGAGTAATAAAGGATCCCAGATTTAGAGCAGTTAAGAGTGCTCAGGTCACTGAGTCTAACCACCACATTTTAGATGAGCAAACTAAGATTTAAGTGCTTTGCCCATTATCACATAGTTTATCAGGTTAATAAACATTTAACCCCTTACTTTGTGCCAAACATTGTGCTGTGGCAAAGTCACATTTAAAACCTTCCTCTGACTTGAGATCTAGACCCTTAAAGATTAACTATTCAACTTATGCCCAGAGAAGTTAAGGGACTTGTCAGGTCATTTAGATCTGGGAAACTTGTATTATAGTCCTAGCTTTGAGTCCTGTGCACTATCAAACAATGTTTAGGAATGATTTTTCACGTGCCTAAGATCCCTGAGATCACTTAATTCACAGATGGCCGAGGCATACTTTTCGTCCAACCCACCATGCTCTCCAGGTTCCATCTTCACAATCTGCCTTCTACCTCATTTCTAATCTTTACTCTTTTTTTGGCTTACAGAATACCTTACTAGCCATTTTAAACAATAACTCACATCAGCCCTGTGGATTTGCATCATACATTGCTTTACCTAAATTATTAAAGGATGCCCAAACTATTTCAATCTCTACCCTGATACCAAGAGCCACCTTATCCTTTCTCAAAACAAAACCAAATCACATTTTAAGTTCTAAAAAATTAATATTGATTGTGTCTGTAGGATAGAATGCTGTAACTGCAAAAAAAGGGAAATCAAGGTGAGAAAAATGGAAATCTTCATTAAATACATATACATATATATATATATATATATATATATATATATATATATATATATATATATATATATATATATGCAAGACCAAACATGAATCCCCAAATAAAGTTCATAATACAACGATCTGTACTTAAATAACTAATAAAAGCTTTCCCCTCTTTTACAGTGATGCTGTAAGATACAGTGGGCTGAGCTGAGGTCTAGGTTCATTAGTATTTATGATAGATACACACACACACACACACACACACACCTTGCTCTGGGAATACTGGGCTTAGATGTGAGTCAGACATTATAGCACAAATGGTAATCTTCCTCAGATCTCTTCTCATTCCAATCTCTCTTCCACATAGCTACTAAAGTGATTTTCCTAAAATGCAGGTCATTCTGAACTCAATAAAATCCAATAATTGTATATTGCCTTTAGAATCAAATACAAAACTTCCCTTTGGCTTTTAATACCCTTCATAACCTAGCCCCAGTCTACCTTTCATTAAATACTATTCCCTTCCCTGCATTTTGTCCAGGTCCTCCTGTTATTCCTCCTCACAAGTCTCAATATCTTGGTGTTCTTTGTCCCCCATTTTTCTTCACTTCTATCAGTGTTCTCTTCAAAAACCAGCCCAAGCACCACCTTCTACACATGAAGCATTTCCTGATCCCTTAGTTATTAATGCCTTCTCCCAGTTCACACCTTTCTCTCCTGACCGTGCCACACTACTCTGGTCCAGTCCTTTATATTCCCATGGCTGAACTTTTGCAATAGCTTGCTGGTCTCCCTGCCAAAACTCTTCCTCCTCTATTCAGTTGCCAAGGTGATTTTTCCAAAGCACACATCATCCCCTTCTCACTACTCAATACCTTACATCCCACCACATACCCTGAAATCTAGTGACACTGGCCTCCCTGCTGTTCCTTTAATAAGACATTCCATCTCTCCACTCTAGACATTTTTAAGTTGTCCCCCATGTCTAGAATTCTTTGCCTCTCTGCCTTTCACCTCTCCCCAAGTCCCATCTAAAACCCCATATTCTATAGGAAGTCTTAATTTCTATAGATTTCCCCTTAATTCTAGTGCCTTCTCTCTGCTTTATTTCCAATTTATCCTATATATAGCTTGTACATACTTCACTGTTTGCATTTTATCTCCACCATTAGACTCTGAACTCTGACAGCAGGGATTACTGTTTCCCTTTCTTTGTATTTCCAGTGCTTAGCACAATGCCCAGCATAGAGTAGGCTCTTAATGTTTAATGAACCTGAATAAACCTATATAAAATCTTTTCTTCTTACACATTATTCGCCCCATGGTGCAGCCAATTGGATGATCTCCAGTCTCTGTGCCTTTGAACAGGACATTCCGTACATCAGGAATGTTTTCGATCACCCCTGCCTCTCCCAGCCTTTGGTTTCCTTCAAGACTTAAGCATCAGCCATCTCCAACATCAGCTATCAGGGGAACTTTCTCATCCCCTCAGCTACTAGTACCTTTCCTTCTAAAGTTACTTTATAGCTACTATGAATGTATTTTTTAAACTCCTTGAAGACAAAGACTACTCCCCCTTTATCTTTGTGTGTTGGAGCTTAGTACAATACCTGGAGCAAATATGTTTGCTTATTTGTTTGGTATTCTAGGTACTTATATTAGTGCAATGGCCATGACATATCTGATCCTACTGCTGATCTGTTCCATTTCCAACCTTGGCTTCTTGGGCAGCCTGACACCCTCTGCTGTTACCTGGAGCTCACCATCCTGGTGCTGGATTCAGTGTAGATATCAAATTAGCTTTAGCCTTACTATAGCTCAGAACTTGAGGGATCCACCAGCCTCAATCTCTCCAGCAGCAAGGAACCTACAGGCATGCACCAACATGCCTGGCAACAGACACAAATTTTAGGGAACATCTCAGTTGTACTGTAAGGTCAGGTCACAAGAAGCATGACCTATTACTCTGCATTTAAAACTATTTTGCCTGATACTACAGGATTATATTTAGGGTTCTAGAATATTTTCTTCAATAAATGAGACCTTAGTATGTTATATGTATTTTACTCAGCCTATTTACTTAATAATATACCGATTTACAATGGCATAGTAATACTGCCCTGTCCATCCTTTTTTATTTACTTAGAATATCAAATATTTCAGAAAAAAATGTTTTAACTTTTTTAAGAAAATGTTTTCAAAATCTTTAAGACTGACCCTGTTCAAAATTCCTTAAATAAGGATAACATACAGTCAAACCAGAATCACATTTTAGGTAAAGTTTAAAATTACATTTATTTAAAACTTGGGCAAGATATCAATATAAAAGAAAACAGTATAAGAAATAAAAATAATCAAAGTACAAAACATTTTAATTTTTCCACATCCATAATTTAAAGAGATAGCAAGGCCCTTATTTACACCCATATTTTACTTTTGGTTGAAGTTCTATACCAGTTATATAAAACATTTTAAAAACTGGCAAAGGAATCATAAAACCTAATGTGGGCTCTTTAATTCATATAATACAAAACATAATAATTTATGTTTCCTCAGAATAAAATTACACATCTTAATAAGATGCAGGTATTTTGTTTTCCTGCTTTAAATGGCTTGCCACCTAAAGAAAGCAGCTGGAAAACGAGAGCATCTGCAGGAAGCACTGGTTAATTTTATCCGGTAGCTACGACAGCCAGATTTTGTGCTCCAAGGGGCTCTGAAGAAAGGTCACATTTCAGATAACATCAAGTAAATTTATATGTAGGCTTGTTGAGGAAAATAACTTAAAAAACAATGTGAAATATACACTTAAATTTACATATCTAATTTAAAGTACAGTTTTAGATGTTTTATTCATAGGTTATTAATGTTAAGTATAGTGTCAAGGAAGGCTATGACACTTGATGAGCTTTGTCTTCAGACTGCTAAGCACACAAACTGCCTCGGATCTACCCACCTAAATCACAATGGTTGATTTCACACATACCCTACAACCAGATGCCTACCCCCCACCCTTAAGAATGTTTTCTAAACTTTTGCTATTCTACACCACTCCTACAGGATAAACTGGATGAGACACAAAACACTAAAGCTAAGTTCTCTAGGTTACCTGATACCCTTTAAATAGCATTTTTTCTTTTTGCAAGGGAAGGAATAGCCCAACAGGTTTTCGTTTGGATGATGTCAGAAGAAAAGCAGAAAAAGGGAATGATTACATTTTTATGAAAACAAAGTACCTGAAAGATGATGGCACTGTAATTTACATTAAGATCTTACCACAATAACAGATATAAACTGCATTTTTTAAGGAGCAGTCTCCAAAAAGAAATGATTCAAATGTTATTACTAACAAAAAGCTGAGTATACTAATGCATCAGCTCTTTCTAAATAGTATAACAATGTTGAGAAAGCACTTTTCTCACAAGAGTGCTGTGAGATGAGTACTACAAATTATCTCCATCCTGCAAATGAGGGAATCAATCCTCAGAAAAGTTAAGTGACATGCCCACTTTCCCACAGGTAATATGTGATGGAGCTGGAATCACCTGAGTTCTCACCTCATCTAAGTCCAGTTCTCTCTTCACCAAACACATTACAAAACTTTTTAGTTTAAAATTCTGAAAAATACTCAATTCTAATTCTTTTTATTGCTTTTACTCCCAAGTTACTCAAAGAACTTGAGACATTTTTAATAACTGTCATGTGCTACTGTAATCACAGCTTTTCAAATAAAGAAAGTAGAAGGTGAGTTAGTTTAATGAAATAGTTAAAATGGATAAAGAGTTGAAAAAGACAATGGCCACTAAGGAGGGGATAACAAAACCTTTGTACTCTGCCTACATCAGGAAATGTACCAGTGCTAGCTTTGGCAACACACATAAGAATGATACAGAGAAGACTAGCATGGCCCCTGCACAAGGGTGATATTAATGCAATATTAAAAAAAATTACTGGCAAAATATACCAAATCAAACAAAGGTAACTTGGTAAGCTTTTCTTATGGTTAGAGGACAAACTAACACAAACTAACTGGCTTATGCCTTATATTTATGTTCCTGAAAGATAGGAATAAGATTCTATCTAGAAGAGATTAAAAGTTTCCATCCTAGGCCAATTCTAGTCCTTGTGTTAATTTCATTTCAGCAAATAACAAGTGGAAATAGTTTCATTTATTCGTTTCATTGGTAGAATTCATTGTGGCATAAAAATGATTACCAATAATTTTTAAAGGGGCTAAGATAAAATCATAAATTTGAAAATTACCTTGGGGCCTCAGTTTTTTCCCTACAAAACAAGTTGATTGGATCAGAATTCAGGTTTCCTATAAGTCTGTTGCATTTAATTGTACCACACTATAGGAAATCATGGTACCATCTCTCTCACTCTATGCCTTTTTGTAAAATGATCATTTGCTTCTAATTGTTTCCTCTTTTCCTTCCTAATCCTATTTCTTTCATTTGAGTAACTATCACAGAAAAGGCAATGCTCTATAGAAGATCTAGGCTACGGAGTAAAGAAGACCGAAGTTCAAGTCCAGGATGAGGGGGAAAGGAATAAAGGAATAAGCATTTATGTAGCACCCATTCTATGCCAGGCTTTGTGCTAAGCATTTAAAAATAATTCTCTCATTTGATGCTCACAACAACCCTCAAGAGTGCTATTATATCCATTTTACAGTTGAGGAAATTGAGGCAAACAGAGGGTAAGGAACTGTCCAAGGTCAAGTGTCTGAGGCTGGATTTGTACTCAGATCTGACTTCCTGACTTCAAGGTCTAGCATTTTATCCACTGCACCACTAGCTGCCAAATCACTTAACCTCTCATTGCCCCAAGACAAGAGCCTCTTTCAAATAGCAGTCAATCTGTACTGGTAATTTTCTGCTCTTTGCAACATATTACCTCTTGTATAAATTTGTAAAATTTCCATTTAGGTTAGTCTCAACAGGAAAAGGTTCCTCACATCTGAATGAGGGGAAGAGCAGAAAACCTAATTCACAAAATAAGCTCTGAAGCTAGTGAATACTTCAATGCTTCAAGGATCTGCAATTTTGTTGAAACCAACTATCACCAACCTCCATTAACACAGATTGCAACCCCTCTATGTAACTGATTTTTGAAAGATGTTATGGGTAGAAAATTTACCATTCTATAGCCAAAATGACGATGAATCTCTATGAACTTGTTTGATCTTATGATCACAGACACCAAGTCAAATCCATGGCTCTTCCCTTGAAGGTTTTATAGTAAAGCTTAAGATCACTGGCACAGCCTTCAAGAATTCAATAACACTTCTCCATCAAGATATGTCTGAGTAGGCCTTTACTCTACAGTGCCAAGCATACAATAAGCACTAAATAAAAGGTGTTGCTTATTAATGAGAATAATGGCAATTAGGTGGTGTAGCAAGCAGATGGAGGGCTGGGCCCCAAACCAGGAAGACCCTGGTTCAAATCCAGCCTCAGACAATTACTAGCTATATGACCATGAACAAGTCCCTTACCCTGTTTGCCTCAGTTTCCTCAACTGCAAAATGGGATAACAATAGCACCTACCTCCCAGGGTTATTGTAAGGATTAAATGATAGAACATTTTTCAAGTACTTAGCACAGTGCCTGATACACAGAAGGCATCATATAAATTCTAGCTATTGTTGCTTATTTTTATAATTAATCCCACTATTATGTTGTATAGTACTAACACCACCACCACTACAACGACTACAATGTTGCACATGTCTGTAACTGTTCACTCTACATGGTAAGTAAAAAGAATACAGAGGGTGACAAGAGCTGGTCCTGTCTCTGGGATGGCCCCAAGAAAAAAGGAAACAACTAATCAGTTATTTCTCAAAATTAGATTGGGATTTGATGTTAAGAAGGCAAATACCCTGGCAAGAAACTAAAAAAAAATTTTTTTTCTGTGGCCAAATGTTATAAACCTCTGGGACTCATGCCTTTTTAATGGAGAAGGCTAAAGAAACAGGGAGGGAATGAGGGAAGGTGAGCAAAGAGGCAGAAAGGAAATGAGGCCTAGAAGGAGGTGATTACTGTAGAAAGTCTACTGTTTAATTACTTTGTGACTGTGTCTAAGCTTTTTCAGCTATATGGCCTTTGGTTCACTTCTAGGTAAAAGGAGCTCCTGATTACCAGATGTCTAAAACCCTCCCACTCCTTGATTCTATAAGATCAGGAGCACTAGGGTGATGCCTGCATCTTTAAGACCAATGAAACAGTAAATCTCCACAATATCAGATGGCAGAAAGAGTGTGGACTAGGAACTCGAAGATACAAGTTTTGGCCTCAGCCATAAGATCCTGAGAAAATTATTTAACCTCTGAGTCTAGGTTTCATCATCTATAAAATGGAGATAATTATAGCAAGAGTAACTCTTACACCATACCATCTAATCCTTATAACAGTCTTTTAGTTAAAGCATTTTCTAAAAAGTGTCAACTACTGTACAGAGTATAAATAGCTCTCGTTTTGATAGCACTTAATGGTTCATGTTTTTGAAATATGAATTATTACTCTCTGTATAGTACTTTATGGTTTTTAGAGTACCTTCACCTAGAGTTTCAACCTAAAGCTTTTTGGGTGTGACCTTTTCAAAGTCCTATTCCAATGGCTCACTGTCACTGGAGGTGACTCTAGGTTTTCAAAGGCTCTGTCAGTGCTACCCAAGCTCACATATGTTCTACTGTGCCAGAAAGGCCTTCTGCAATCCAAGAAACAAAGTATGTCTATTCCCAAGGATAAACTCATCATCAGAAGGGAGGCTATTTGTTATGTCACTCTTTGGTCATAGAAATATATGAAACAATAAAACATGCAAAATGGCCTCAGTTCTGTTTGGCCTCCTTCTACTTCTTCAGTGATAGTGGCAGAGAATGCAATGGGAGCTAAGAATCATTTTTAGATCACCCATAAACATTAATTTAGCTTATGTTGCTCTAAATGGGAAATACTTTTCCAGTGACCAAGATAGAGGCATTAGAGACAACAAATCTCATAAACTTTGATATTTTCACTATAAAGGAAGAAACCAGAAGACAAAAGGAAAATTCTGACTCAATGGGTGATTTCTGCATTGATAGTAAGTTACCTCTAAGAGTATTTAATTTTTAGTATGTAAACTGGAGAACGATTTAAGTATTTTATAATGAAAGGTCCTTAAAGAAAAGAGGCAGAATAATTTAATGGAAATAACACTGGCTGTTTTTGTTGTTCAGTCATTCTGTCATGACCATTTCCTCATGATCCCATTGACCATAGCATGCCAGGCCCTTCTATTCTCCAATATCTTCCAAAGTCTATCCAAGCTCATGAAGAAACACTGGACTTGGGGATCAAAAGATATGCTTTCAACGTTTAATAGCTGTGTAACCAGTCATATCAATCAACCAATTGTAACCCCAGTTTCTTCACCTTGTAAACTGAGATTAAAATATCTGCACTACCAATCTCAAAATATGTCTATAAAGAATAAATTCTATAAAGAAAGTGCTACATAAAGCACCATAAAACGTTTAAATGTGAGCCATTAAAAAAAAAAAACCCAAGTTCCACTCTGCATGCTATTCCCTACATATTTTCAATTTTACATAATTGTCTTCAGAAAAGCAGTATGTAAGACTGAATAAAGACCCAGACAAAGTCAAGAAGACTAGGTTTAAGTCTTGCCTCTGATATATAGACTGACAGACCCTTTACAAGTGACCTAATCACTCAGTACACCCTGAAACAATCTAAGATCATAAATTTCTCAAGAGTTACCATTTTGTACCGGCAGTGGGAAATGATAGCACACAAAAGAAAAAAAAATTCTCCTCATAAGTAACTTATAGAGCTATGATATGTAAAGTCATAAAGGTCTTATCTAAAAAGAAAAAATCTTTTGGGGAACTAAAGACACTTTTTTTGTTGTTTTTTTGGAGGGGGGAGGGCAGGGCAATCGGGGTTAAGTGACTTGGCCAAGTTCACACGGTTAGTGTTAAGGGTCTAGAGCTGGATTTGAATTCAGGTCCTCCTAACACAAGGGCTGGTGCTCTATTCACTGTGCCACCTAGCCACCCTAAGACAGTTTTTCTTACTCTACAAAACTGACAAACTCAAAGCATGAAGAAACACATGAAGAGGTACAGCTAGCACTGTTATAAAACTATAATAAAAGACAGAGCTTTTAAAAAGCAAGAAAAGTGGCAAAATTCATTGTTTTCTTATTCTTGGAAAATCATATTTTTTCAAATATTTCATAATCTCAAAAAGGATATGATTCATAGTCCAATGTCTGCGTAAGTACTCCAGTTAGAACAAATTCTGCATTATGGACATCTGAAAGATATTAAAAATAATCATTTTAATAAAGTAAAAATAATTATATAGTGACAAATACACTGAACTTGTAATAATCTGATCATACCTATTCCTCTTGCAAAATATTCTCGACATAAGTGAAGATCATTCTCACAGGATATTAAAATTATTTCTGACAAACTCTAAGGAAGAAAAAACAATGAGTCCAACTAATGTTCAACAATGCATCTCACAAACTATAACTAAACTAAGAGCTCATTTTACTTATATCCACCTTATTTTGCTTATGCTCCATGAGTTTACGGAAAGATGGCTGCTTAGATAATACTTTTCCTCCTGCACATTCCACGATAGCTTTCATGGTAGAAAGACTAGGACAAATACCAGGTGTAATATAAAAATACTTTGCCTTTAAAAAAAAAAAAGGAGAAAGTTGTGAATCAAGTTGAAAACTCAATAAAACCAAACCAATAAGCAGTCCAAGCTGTTAGGTTAGTAAGTTTCTGTTTCAGTATAAATCAAGCACTTTCAAATCACTAAGATATTCATCTACTACTAAGTTAACTATCGGGCAGAAAGAAAGGACACATAATGGATAGGGTTAGACTTGAGGGTCAGAAGGACATAAGTTCAAACCCTGCATCAAATACATACTGTGTGATTACTACCAAGTAACTTATTCTTCCTGTGCCTCAACTGTCTCTTCTGCAAAATGTCAATCATAATAACATCTACCTCCTAGGGTCACTTTGAGGATCAAATGAGATAATATTTATAAAGTGCTTTGCTAACCTTAAAGCACCATATAAAGGTTAGCTATAATTTAAGAACTAAGTAAGTATAGAATTTCCTAAAATAAATTCAATATTTTTTAAATGATTTAAACATAAACTGCCTTGTCCACTATTACCAGTAGTACATAGTAAGTGGCCAAATACTTCAACTAAAGAGATACTTCACAACAACTACAGTATCCTAAAACAAATTACCTATTTCAAATATTCGAAGGCCCAGTGCCAGATGTGCTGATAAGACAAAATCTAACCATATTCATTTAACTTAGATGTATTTGTCTTCATCTGACAATAAAATATTACTTGGTCACAGTCAAAAATAGAAAAAGATTAATTTGGCTAGTTAGGTTTTCTTTTGATCCTTCAATCACCATGCACCAGAGGGTGTTCTCCCTTTCCTAGACCTCATTTCACTAAAGTCTATGGCATACAACAGTTTATTACACATTGTTTATAATAACCATTTTTAATATGTCTGGAGTTGGAGGCGGGGGGGATGGACAACACCATGTTCCATAGTTTGGAAAATCAAGCTATTCTAAATATAATACATTTGTATCTATTATCTCAAAGTGTTTCTGATGCATAATATTCTATCCCCTGAGACAGGTCACCTTAATTGAAACACACAAACATTTATATACTCAGGATAAATAAAAGGTCAGAAAATTAATACTAAATAAACCTTTTAATCTCTGAAATATATTTAAAGTTTTTTGGTTATGAACTATTTAGATGTTTTCAATTGGTGTCTTCTTATCTCAATACTAGTCTTCCAAATTAATTTCTGTAGCTATGCAATGAATAAAAGTTCTAGATATAAAATCTTATGGAAATGTGTTAAAAAATTTAAAAGTAACTGTATAAATCTTATACCAAATTAAATCCAAACTGAGTTCTGAATTTTCCTCAGGTGTGCACTGATCAAAAGGGATAACTGCTATTTCTATTCATTTAAAATACCAATTCTTTCAAACTACAGGAATGCTAAGTGTTACAAACAACTATATTTTACTGAAATCCACTAGCATTTGAACTTGAAAATGAAATTATACCACTGAACTGAAGGCATGACTTACTGGAATTTCTTTTAAACACCAAATTTATATTTATAAAACAGAGATTGTTGCTTCTATCACATTTTCAATAGCAGGAGTTTCAACCAAGCTTCACCTGGTGAATGAAGCAGGTCATGAAATCATCTCTATTTTTTAACAATCCCTTTGCCTGAAAGTCCTGCCTACCTTGAAAAGTGGTGTGACATGTGCTCTCTTTAAGGATTCCTCTAAACTGAAACAAAAGAGCACCTCGGCTTCAGCATCTCGGAGCATGAAGTTCTGTTCGTCTAGAAATAAGACAATAAATACAATGAAAGGTGCTCCATGAAACCTACCCACCATTCTCTCTCATTCCTCAAAAAGTGACTGAAGGACCAAGTAAACTGAAATCTATCTGACCCTTCCATACCCCAACCATACTCCCCTCCCTGACTTTCAACAGGAGCCAGAGGCAGACACTCACACAGTCTCAGGCACCTGCACTCATTTTCTCTGGGCTCTTCCCAAGAGGGGCACACCAAATTACATCTCCCTAAACACTCCTGTTATCTCCTTTTGCCCCAGACTAGAATTAGAACAGAAAGAAAAACAAATATACAGATAATAACTAGTTAGTGGCAGAGTTTGGGGCCAGTTTATAAAGTCTATACTTAGAATAACCAAACTAGGGGGAGATAAGCTGCCAGCTAAATTACATTATTAACAAGTGTTCCAATATCCTATTCTCATCTGTTGTGTCAAATATTTATTTGAAAATTTAACTTCAGAAAATATATATTGCTAAATAACTGACTTATCCCGTGGTGATATCCCTTGATCTTAAACATTTATAAAAATTAGCAACTATTGCTCTTATCTAGAGGTTGTTAGAAAAAAAGGGGGGGGTTACTTTTTCTGTTTCCAAACAGTGTTGAGAGAAAGAGAGGAAGGTGAAAAGAGAAAGAGGGAAAGAGGAGAGGGACAATGTGTATGTATGTTTATGTGCGTGCACGAGTAGCGTATATCTTGAATATAACTTGACTATATAATATTACTATTTAGATACAAAATTCAATTCGAGATTTTTTTTCTTTGAAAAGCACTGAAATTTAGGAAAAGGCACCATGATCATAAGATTTAAAGCTGAGGCCTTCTATTGACCATCAACTCAACAATTCCATCATTATATAGATGAATACATTCCAAAGTTAGTTCCTATTGACCATGGGCAAGTAAACTAAGTGGCATAACTGGGATTAAAACCCAAGATTCCAAATTCAGTTCCCTGCCCACTATACTATTCCAAATAAAATGCCCTGTGGGTTTCAGTCAGTGGTGTCACACTTAAATAAAAATGGGGACCACTAGTTCTGTACATATGAATCCCTATGGGCTACATGACTTGTTTTAAAGTGTGTTACCTGTGTTTTATTGTATTCTCATTTTGTTAAATATTTCCCAATTACATTTCAAACAGGTTCATTCTGCACTTAAAGAGTGTTACAGGCCCTAGTGTTTATATCTCAGGTATTTATAAAGTTGGGTCATCAAATTTTACATGTTAAGATTTTTCCTATGGTTTCTAATTCCTCCATTACTACTTTCATGGCTTAGTACTAGTAAAACACCTACAAATTTCATAGAATAAAATCCTCTCCTAATTAGCCTAGTTTTTGAATATGATTTCTGAAACTACAGTTTAGACAAGACACTTTAATAATTACTTATACAACTACGTGTGTGTATTTACATACACACACACACTATATATTATATATATACAGAGAGAGAGAGAGAGAGAGAGAGAGAGATCTCATTTGATTCTGACAGCCCTGTGAGTTAGGTGCTATATTTATTATCCCTGTTTTGCAGATAAAGAAATTAAGGCTGAGAAGTTAAGTGGCTTGTTCATGGTCACAAAGCTAGTTAGTATCTGAGATAATAATTAAAACTCAGATCTTCCTCACTATAAGTCCAGAACTCTATACGTTTTGCTATCTACTTCAACTCTCTTGAGTTTCAGCAGAACAGGAGGGCTGTACTAGATAATTACTTTTTAAATATAATTTTATCTGAGAGGTGTTAAAATTAATTATTAATGAAGAAGTCTTAGAATTTTAAAGATCTGAAACATATACACACAAATGCCTTTGTGTTTATATACACACTTATATCATAACAGCAAACATTTTTTAAGTGTCTTCTAGGTCCTAGGAAGGCTATATAATGTTTTGAATAAAAAAAATCTTGCCCTCAAGGAGCTCAGTCTTGTGGGTGGCAGATAACTATGTCAATATAATTCATAATATAAAACATAAATCACTATAACATACAACATAAGCAATTGGTAAATTATCAAAACAAAACAAAAAAAGGTGTTATATGAGGTCAAGGGTGAAGGTTATAATCAAATGGAAGAATTTAAGAATATTTTAATGGAAGATGTGCTATCTGAATTAGGTTTTAAGTTATCCGTAGGAATTCAACCAACAAAGAATGAGAGAAAGGGAAGCATTCCAGGTTTAGGGAACAGCAGGGAAGTATAAAATATAAAACAAATTGATGGGCATTTATTATGTTCTTACTTTATGTCAGGTACTGTGCTGAGTGCTAGAGATGCAAAGAATGGTAACAAAACAATTCCTACCCTCCATGGGCTCACATAATTACCATGTACATAACTAAGTTTTAAGATATACACAACATAGGTGAGAGACAATGGCATTAGCAGCTGTGGGGACCAGGCAGCAAGTCATTCTGGAGTAGATCACATTTTAACCTGCTTTTGAAGGAAGCTAGAGAACTAAGGTAGAGGTGAAGAGGAAGACAATTCCTTGGATAGAAGACAACCAGTATAAAAACAAGGAGGCAGGAGTTAAGAGTGTCAGGTTTGAAGAAGAACAAGTAGAAAAGTGATCTGAAGGGGAATACAGTGCAAGAATACTCTAAAGTTAAGAAAAGGCCAAGTTAGGACTTCACCTTTGTTCCTGGGACTGACAGAGAACCACCTTGGTAGCTGAATGAAGAAGAGAGACTGGGGGAAAGAGACACAGCTATGAGGCAAGGAGACAAATTAGAAGGCAACTGCAGTAGTCCAACTGAAAAATGATAAGGGCCTGAACCAGGGTGGTGGCTATGAGTGAAAAGAAAAGGACGTATATGAGATGATGTGAAGTCAAAAATGATGAGGTTGCGCAACACACTGGTTATATGGAGTGAGTTTGAGTGAATCCTAAGGTTGGGGGTGAGGGTGACTTAGAGGATGATGGTGTCCAACAGTACTAGGGAAGTTAGGGTGAGGAGAGGGTCTAGGAGAAAGATAATGAGTCCTGTTTTAAGTCTGAGATGCCTATGAACACTGAAATATCCAAAAAGCAGTGAATGATGCAGGACTGGAACTCAGGAGAAAGACCAGGGTTGAATACATAGATTTGGGAATCATTTGTAAGAAATGATCATTGAACTCCTGGGAATTGATGGGACAGCCAAGTAAAGCAGCACCAGAGGACAGACATGTTTAGCAAGTATAACCCAGATGAAGAACCAACAAAGGAGACTGAAAAGGAAAACCAGAAGAGTAGAGTCACGACCACCTAGAGAGGTGGGCATATCCAGAAGGAAGTGATTAACATTGTCAAATGCTGCAGAGAGGTCAAGGAGGATCAGGATTGAGAAACGACCACTGGATTTGGCAATTAGCAATAATGACAACAATAATAAAATAGCTAGCATGCTATGCCCTTTACAAATATTATCACACTGGATCTTCACAACCCTGGGAGGGAGGTGCTATTATTAGGTAGAGGTTAAGTGACTTGCCCAAAATCTTACAGCTCATAGCTGAGACTGAATCTGAATTCATTTACTTTTCCCTTCAGGCCAAGCGCTCTATCCAATGCACCACCTAGCTGCCTATGACATTGCTGCTAGGGAGCAAGATGTAGGGAGTAGGATAAGGTTAGAAGCCAGATTGAAGGTTCAGAAGAAAAGTGAAGGCACTGTGAATGGGAGATGACTTTCGCAAGGGGTTTAAGCAGAATGGGGAGAAAAGACATAGGATAACAGTGAGAACAGATGTTCAGGTCAAGTGAGAGTTTTTTAAGGATGGAGGAAATAAGGACATATTTATAGGCATCAAGCAAGGAGTCATTAAATAGGAAGAAACTGAAAATTAGAAATAACAGGGATGATAGTGAGGGTGGGGGGAGAAGAGGAACCTGCTGAAAAAACTGACAGGGGATGGGATCAAGGATACATGTAAAGGAGAAGGTGGCCTTGGCAAGGAGAACTATCTCTTCAAATGAAACAATGGGGGATAAATGCCTGAGTGATGTGAGATGAGGAGAGGAGAAGATGGAGTTCTTGGTGAATGGCATCACTTTTTTTAGGTGAAGTAAAGATCTTCAGCTAAAAGTTGAAATAAAAGCCTAGAAATGAAACAAGGCTCAAAATAGCCGTTTGGGTGTGGAACGACATAGGGAAAAAGGAGGAGTATAAAGAAGGAAGGAAAGTACCTATTATTAAGTTCATATTAAATGCCAGGAAACAACCCTACAAGTTAGGTACTATTATTCTCATTTTACAGGTATCTTGAAAGATGCAGCACTGATGGAAATGACAGAACCTATAACTGATTGGATTACAGAGAAGGGCTATCTTTGTGTTTGCATATAAAGACAGATAAAAGAACTGTCTCTCTACCTCAATTCATTCTCAACCAGGTTCCCTCTCATCTTGTTCTCTACAGTTGACTTTATTTTGATCCATGGCTATATTCTACTACACCCTTAAACTATCTGAGGGTGTTTGGCTTCATATTAAATAATGGATAGGATAGTAAAGATTGGTCACCACTATTAGCCAAATACCTGGAATACACACCAGGATCATAAATGTTCCGAGAATTTAAGTGAAAAAAAAATTTGGAGGCCACCAAGAATCCAAAGTCTTCATTTCACAAGGAAAAGGAAGGCCCCAAGAGTTTGAGTGACATATATACAGGCATCCTACTAGTCAACAACAAAAAGGAGGCCTGCACCTGTGTTCTCATTATTCTTTTCACTAGTTCATATTGTCCCAATCCATAGTTCATCTGACAAAGATGGCAAAGGATATGATTTCTACTAATACACCACAGCCCTTAGTACCAAACAAAACAGGAAAGGAAACAAAGTTTATCACCACTGGAATTCTCTTCTTTGTAAAGTACTTCAGAAAGGTTACCACTTGCTATAGTAGTATTATCTTTACTACTAATAATAGCTAGTATTTTTCCTAGATACTTTCTGTAAGGAGAAACTGACTTTTTTAAATAGCAGGGCTCTAACCATTTAAGTAAAAAAATGAATAAAGAATTTACTAAGTGCCTACTATGTACAAAAGGTACTGTAACAAGTGCTGAGATACATAGAAAAAACTAAAATAGTCTCTTCTCTCCAGGAGTTCACATTCTAACGGGGAAGATAACATACAAACACTGTAGCTCCAAGTTAAAAGGAAAAGTCCCATTGTCCTTGGAAGCACAGTGGCAAAACAGACATTAATGCCTCTTCCTTAATAATGTTTTTTCCACTAATAAAAACCATATCAGTTTCAGATATTGAATCATCTGACGCTGCCAGAGTGGTAACAAGAACTTTCTTTTCTGTGCCTGCAACAGCTGTGGCTGTCATACCTGCACAAGCATCTACTACACTTGAGTCTCCAAAGAGGTTATGATGGCTGGAAGTCGTGAGTTGGAGCACTGTCATCCCCAAGATTCTTGGAGTTCTGGGTCCTAGGATGACTTCAGCGTTTGAAGGGAGATAGTCAAGGTAGTGGTGGGGTTTGACTTGCCTGGCATGTGCTGCCTTTTGTCTCTCTGTCTCTCTCTCTCTCTCTCTCCCCAAGGTGCCTCTCTCCAGGTTGTCCTGACTGCCCTTTTGGCAGTAGATGGTGGGGATGGCTGGCCACCCTTTCTCCCCTTCTCTAATAATGGGTACAAGGACTGGTGTGGAAGTTAAACCAGTGGTGTGCTGCCACTCCAAGGCTCTTATGTTTACTTCCCTGTTAATAACTGGTTGGTGAAAGTTGTTGTTGATGATGAGGCAAATAGGTCACTTTCCCATAATTTCACCCTATTCTTTTTTTCTTTTTGCTTTTTTTTGGAGGGCAATTGGGGTTAAACGAGTTGCCCAAGGTCACATGGCTAGTTTTTGTATATGTGTGTGTGTGTGTTGTGTCTAAGGCTGGATTTGAACTCAGGTCCTCCTGACTCCAGGGCCAGTGCTCTATTCACTGCGCCACCTAGCCACGCCGATTTCATCCTATTCTTGATAGTAGTTTTGGGGACTGGTTTGGAAGGAGGTCTGCTGGTTTTGGAGATACTGCTATTCCCACAGCTTCTGGACTCAGGATCCTAGACTACCTCCATCAGGGTCTGAAGTGAGATGGGGATCAAAGTGACAATGACAGTTTATGGCAAGTCTCCTGTCTCTTTGCAAAGATGCCTTTAAATGAATTTGCAGCTGCTATTATAAAGCTCTTTCCCTGTCATAACAGAGCACAGTCTACAATCTGTAACAGAAAGTAGGGTATATAAAATAAACCAGCAACACTAGACCTTATTCTGCTCTTTAAGCTAGAAAATGTGTTTCTCTCACAGTGGATCTTATTTTATCATACCTCCCAGATTTTCTCCACCTTTACTTGCAATATATGTAGTCTTCCTTGTACTTTTTTTTTCATGCCAACACACAGAGGTAATAATCATTAAGTGCGCATTTCACTTCTGGTCTACCATTCACATCACACCTCCTAACTCTGGGCATACTTTAGGGTTCTCTTCTGTTTCCTCTCTATACTTACTCTTCATGATCCTCTCAGCTCCTCCCATGGTTTACTAGTATCTCAAGTGCTTAACCTGGTGCTTAGTATATGGTACTTCAAATGCTTAATACACTCTTTTTATTCATATGTTCAAGTATGCATTCATTCATCTCCTGAGTTCTATTCCTTCCCATTTTCAACTGCCTTTTGGACACTTCAAGCAATGTCCCAAAACATCTCCAACTCAGTATGTCCAAAACAAAATTAATTATCTTTCCCCCCAAACTCACTTTTCTTTTAAATTTTCCTATTTCTATTGAGAGTACCACTAACTTTCCAGTCAAGGTTTTCTTCAAGTCTTCTCTCTCTCTCCACCACATATCCATTCAATTTCCAAATCTTGTTATTTCTGACCCTAAGCCGTTCACATCTGTCCCATGTGCCCTACTTCCAAAGTCATCACTTGTTGTTTGGAAGAGAGCCTTTCATTACTCTCCCTGCCAAGTCTCAACCATTCTGATCCATCCTCTACATAGTTACCAACATGATTTTCCTTAAATATAAATTTGATAATGCTACACCCCTATTCAACAAACTCTAGGGCCTCCCTATTGTCTCTAAGGAAAATACAAATCCTCTAGTTAATTTTCAAAGCCCTTTGCCTGCCTTTTCTAGGCTGCTCCCTTTTTCATACTCTTCTAGTCCAGACACACTGGTCTTCTTACTATTCTTCATGCATGACATTATCTTACATCTATCTGTTTTGGCAGTGGTTGTCCCCAAAGGTTTGGATCCATAGCAGCCTCAGAATTTCTTACTTACTTCATGACTCAACTTCAGTTTCTACATTAAGTTTTTGATTCTCTTCCCTTACCCTCCAACTGCTGGTACCTTCTCTTCCTAAACTACCTTGCATTTATTGTGTATTTATTCTATATATACACTTTTATATGTCACCTGTAAAAAAACATGAGCTCATTCAGTGCTGGGATTATTGCATTTTGGGGGGGGGGGGGTTTGTTTTTAATCCCCAGTACCTAGTGGCACATAGTAGGCAATTACTAAATGCTTATTGATTGACTGATTAACAAGTTCTATGGCTTCACTCACAATAGTCCACAATGTATAGATGCCAGGAAAGGTAATACACTACATGTATTCTAAGCCTACCTTCCTAAGGGAGAACCTAAGTCATTCCTTGGTCAATGATTACATTCTATTGGCAATTATATTTTTTATAACTAGACTACAAGTGAAGAAATAATAGTTTCTCAGTTTACCTCGATCTCTCACTGAAGAATCTGTAACCAAGTATGTTATTAACAAAAAATAAAGCAATGCTATAATTTTTCTTTCCTAATACTGTTCAAATTTCCTAACCCTTTATTTTTCCATCTGAAAATGTAAAGAAATGGAATCCTAAGACACAAAATTCATGTGTTAACTGATGATTATTAAATGATTAAAGAACAAATTAGATGTTTGTTGGGATGAAAATGAAGTAAAGCTCAATTCTAGTGAAACAAAGAGGTCTGTAAAGTGTATATACAAGTGTGTCTGTCTGTCTGTCTGTCTTGTCTGTTTGAGACACTTCCCAAACTTTCATTGCTAGTGTGATGCTACTATTTAGGGCAGAAAAAGGACATCAACCAGATTGCATTTATCTTAAAATAGCAGTAGGCGCCAGAGTTGCCAAAGCTTGAAATATCGTAAGATTTTTAACTAATTCATACATATTATTCACAACTGTAGAAGCTTAATGCTTGTGATTATACAATAATTACATCTAGAACACTTTGGAACAAATCAATTCCCAATGGTTTAATTAAACTTTTGCATTTGGCATTTTAAAAAATGTTACTGGTGCTTTTACTTACCAACAAATTTCTGGCATTTGAAACATTCTTCTAACCATTCTGGAGTTACTATATGCTTTACTACAGAAATTGCTGTCAGGAACTTTACAGTGCGGGTCACTTTGCTGGCAATAAGATGTGTGCATTTCTGTGCAGACTCAGCTACCTCACCCCCAAGAATATAGAGTTTCTAAAAGTTGTACAAACATAGTAAGATCAGAAATTAAATAGTTAAAATCTATAAAGACGTTATCAATGGGGTGTAAAACAGATGAAGTCTAATCTCAAGACAGATTTATTTTTTAAAAGACTATGATATAGTATTGTTTACATACCTAATAAAATTAGGTAAATTTTTTTTTTTTAAACCTTGCATTCTAGAGAAGTATTCTATTCAACTGGAGTCAAAGCATTACAAAGACTACAACAAATGTATGAAATAATTCACAGCCGTGGGAAAAACAATACGGCAGGCAGAATAAAAATACCACTGGGGGGAAAGGTAAAATAATGAAAAAGTTAACAATATATACTTCTAGAGTCACTTAATTCTAAGTGAAGTGGGTTTCTAAATATATCTATATGAAATTTCTTTTTTACATTAGGTTATATACACAATCATATTTTCAATAATACATTTCGATGATTTTATCTGTGATTAACATTAATGATTTGAATGGCACTGCCCATTTCATGGTAAGAAAGATTTCTAGGTTGTCTGACCTGGAACTCCTCTTACACGTAAGGAAAAAAAAATAAATAAATAGAGTATCTTTGATGCTATTAATGAATACTAATAAAAAGCTATCTTCTCTTCAAGAATGATGACATGAAAATTGACTGAAAAAACATGAACATGAAATTAAAAAAAAAAATTTGACTCATGAAGACTATAGTTATTTTCTTAAGATGGCACAAAATTAAGCTGTGCTTCAAAGTATACTAAAGTATCTTTAAAATTCAGCATTAGGAAAGAAAACAGGAGAATGTAGCATATGTTACATTGGTTTAATACTATTTTACTAGGGGAAAAAAACACTGATTCACTCAAAAAAATTTCAGAAAGTATTATTTCTAAATATTTTATTTAAATTGTAGCCTAAAAACTGGCTAGATCTTATTGAGAAGGCTAATATCTGAGTATATCTATAGAAGATGCAAAGAAACAGTCACTCTATTAGGTTACTAAGATATGGTAGAGAAAAGAATAGTAATTTATTAAATGGAATTCCAGTGGTCTGAAAATAACAATATTCCTCTAATTTACTCAGAAACTAGATTACTCATCTGGCCCAAATTTTTTAGTAACAAGAAAGCAAATATTTCAGGCTCAAATAATAATATAGAATTAAGTAGGTCATTTCAATACTATATTCCCTTTCAATAAAATCTATTCAGTAAAATATTATATAGTTAACCCAAATCGAACAACAGCAAGAACACTGAGAATTTCTATTTTTCTATTATTACTGATAAAAATCAAAGCAAATTTTCACCTTAATATACTGCTGAACTTGGACAGGCTCAAATCCAGTGAAAAGCACAAAAGGTGTCAATTCTGGTGTTAACTTTTTAGTGGGAGGTGGTATGTCTTCAATTCTACAAAATACAATACAAAAAAGGTCTTATTTCACTTAAAACTACAAATATCTTTACAAAAGTTATCCTATGAAACAATGCATTCAATGATTCCCAACATTACAAATAAAAGTATGTATACCTTAATGTCTTCCTAATTTACAGCATTTAAAAAACAATCATGCTGTACTTCTGACAAAAGTACACCTCAATTTTTTACTTCTGAATTCTTTTGAGTTTCATTACAATGAAAAGCACAAACTACTGGATTTTTTTTTCAAGTCCTACAACAACTATTATTAAAGTTTTGATTTCTGACTTCTGAGGATGTAAGACATACTACAGTTTGTCTGAATTCATGACATGTACCTCTCTTTCCCCAATACTCTGTAAAGTCTGCTTCGGTGCTAAAACCACGTACTCCCCTCACACACACACTCCCACGCTATCCCAAAGGTAGAGTAGTCCCACTAAGATCTCTGAAATATCCTATATATTGAGGGACAGGAGAAGTAGGAGGGAGAGGAATTAGTAATAATTCTTAACAGCTATAACTGAAAAGATCGTAGGATTTAATAAAACTAACTATCTGGAGATAAATGACTTGGACAGTGAAGAAATATTCTTTCCTACACATCAAATTCTACAGAGTTGGATTTTTAAATGTCATTAATTAAAAATTATAATTGTGTCTCTTTTTAAGAAGCTCGAATAACAAGATGCACATAACTGGAAAGTTTTCGTTTTAAAATTTACACTTTAAAAAAAACATATGGGGTGGCTAGGTGGCGCAGTGAGTAAGAGCGCCGGCCTCGGAGTTGGGATGACCCGGGATCAAAACCAGCCTCAGAAAATGAGCACCCACACATAAATAATGACTAGCCGTGTAACCTTGAGCAAGTTACTTAACCCCAATTGCTTAAAAAAAACAACAACAACAACAAAAACATACACTTAGCTAATCAATTATATTATTTAATACATTAGGAACATATACTACTCACGTTAAAAATATCTACATAACATGAATGTATATTATGCAGAGAAAAGCCACTGAAATCTTTACTCTTTCTCTATTTTCTTAGAATTTATCCCAGGTTTATTTTCAGTCACCAAAAAAACCCCCCAAAAACCCACCAAAAAATACAACTTGGTATGAACCATGAGGTGGAATTAATTTTTAAGTTTATAACAAACTCTCTATTACTACTGCCCCAAAGAAAACAAAAAAGCCTTCATTTTTTTAAAAAGTGAGGAGGTGCCAAATTTTAGTTAAATAAAAAACTTAGAATCTATTGAGTTTCTATTCATTTTACAAAGCTATACAAATAGTGATCTTGTTTCTTTTGTACATATCTCCACATTTACACTGTACTGCTTTAGATCAATAGCAGTAGGAAGTCAAGGAAAAAAGAAAGACTGCAGCTTCAACCCAAAAAAAACCAAATTGCTCTTATACCTCCTAACAGCTCATACTCGAGTTTAGTTTTTGATAATCTTTCAGGAAACATTAAAACTATTTAACCTAAATTAAGATTTCTTATTCATAAATTTTAGATTATTGCTAAAGCTTTTCTTAATCTAGGGTGCAATAATAAAATAACTTGTGAACTTTTAAAAATTCAATGCTAAAAAAGTTTTAGTTATGATACTCCAAGCATCCTCCTAAAGATAATTAACACAATTAAAATTTTACGTAAAAAAACCAAAAATACAGTATTTCCCTATAAAAGGGAAAAGGGAAGATAAACCTCAAAGAAGTAAAAATAGAAACAAAAGTTAAATAGTGATACAAATTACACTGATAAAATATATTAAATCCGTTGTATGCCACATAACCGTACTTCAAACCATTCCTTAAACTTCTAAAGGGTTTTCTTATATTTAGAAGAGAGTCACCAGAACTTTTTAAACATATTATTTGTAGTTCTGTCTTCTCTTAAATTATCAGTACTGTGTCACTGTGGGCCAATATTTTCTAAACATTTTCAATCTATGACAAACCTGAGAACTTACCAAGCAGCCCCCCCTTCTCTCCACCACACACACACACACACACACACACACACACACACACACACACACACACACACACACACACACACTCACTCTCTCTCTCTCTCTCTCTCTCTCTCTCTCTCTCTCTCTCTCTCTCCTCCCCTTCTCTTCTCTTCCTCCTCTCTCCACCACTTCAAGCTTCCTGGTCAAAAACTGGAAGAGAACCAGCAAACTCAGAACAACAGGACATTTGTCTCAGGACATATAACTGGTTGGAAAATGGTGCCCCAGACTATTATTTCAACTTTAGTTCTTTAACTATAAAACGAGAGCTGTTAATGCATAGGAAAGATGTAAGTTGAGTGAAAATGTATCCAAAATAATGAATGAAAATTTCTCTAAGTGTAAACTAATGAAATTTTGGTATAAATACTCAAGATTTTCAAGAGGTGCTGTCATTCTAAAATACACCTAAGATTATTCTACAATGAAAAGCAGCAAAAATAATTTAAAACTGTCCTTACCTGGCTCTTTTGGAAGAAGGCTGGATGTTAGCTACTTCATTCTGTTTCAATTTAGGAGGTAACCGCATACCCTATAATTAAAATATTTCGTTTAAATCATACATTTACAAAGGAATAATTAGAGAGCCTGGCTTTTTAAAAAATGGTTTATGTGTATATAAACAAGAGCCATAACAGCAAAATATATTGCTTGGACAAGTAAAGCAAAAATTAAAAGAAAAAATTTTAAGATTTTAAAAGTTAAAAAATATGTAACCTTAGAGTCATCTTCAACTTTTCCCTTCTTATACTGTGTGTTACCAAGTTAAAATAATTCTTGAATCTATATAACACTATGCTGTTATAATGAAGAGATATCACACCAGTGAATGATTAGAAATAGCACATTTTCCCCAATTAATTCTATGGAAGTGTTTGTGTGCCAAAAAGACAGGGGTAGTGGTTATCAGAGTCTTTTTCCCTATGAAAGCACAAGTTCATTCATCTTGCATATAATCATTAAATTACTATCAGGAGCTCTGTGACCCTGCTTTCCCTCTTAATAGCAGAAGCTATTTTCTTTTCTTTTCCATTATGAGAGCCATGAACCTATGCATCATCCTCATCAATTCATCTCTTAACTACTGCAACATTTTTTCATGTATTCTAAATGACTTTATTTATTGACATACTGTTTGGAAATATTTCTCAGACAATACTCACCATCCCCTCACCTCCAACTTCACATAAAATTTTTTAGCCCTCCCTTTTTACCAGAGAAATCTAAATTTGTGTTTTTTTCTTTTATGGGGTGTTTACAGTACCTAACTGTAAAATTCAGGTTAAGTATTTTGTCATAAACTATATTATTTAATACTACACATATATTTTATGCATTTCTGAATTTCTAAACTTTTTTTCTGTGTTGCCTACTGACCTTGGATTGTCATCTGCAGCTTCCACAAAAACTCCTGTGTAATTTCTCATGCCACCCCAGAGGAAGATGAAAATTATAGTATGAAAGGAATAACTGTATAGTACACTACCACTAACAATTATACTTGACCAGAGTTTGGTTGCCTCTCTAAATTGACTTTTTCACGCTGTTGTAGTCACCATATATAATGTTCTTGGGACTTTACTTTCTTCCTCCCTTTCTCCCAGTTCTGGCATTATATGAGTCTGTGAACCTGTGAGTTGACATTTCATTAACTTGCAAATGTGTTATGCTGTATCAACAATCAACTGTTAGATTTGGATTCAAGCAGACATCTAAGCCATGCTTTCTTCTTCCTTAGGTTAATCCTGTTCCCCTACTTCATCCCCTCATATCTAGGCCCTCGTGGCTTCCAAGGTGACAATCAGCTAAAGTGACAAACTCATTGTACAAATCTATCCACTGGAGGTTAAAGTAGATCCTAATTTTAAGATGGATATCTGTATAAGAAAAGCCTTCAGGAGACAACTATTTAGAATTTCTATTGTATTATATTAATTTATATACATTGATAAACAAAAATTTACAAACCACTTTAAATGATGGTGGCATCACCTGAAAATATGAAATATCTAGGAATATACCTATATATTACACATTTACACAAACAGTAAAAAGCCAAACTTCAGTCCTGTCAAAAAGGATTTTATTAAGTGCTAGGGTAGAGGAGGCTTTACAAAAAAAGGTGGAGCTATAAAGAAAGTCAAAAACATGTTCCCCTGCCAGCTCACAATCTAAATGGGGGAGGAAGCATGCAAACAATCAAGTACGAACAAGATATACAGTGTTAAAAAAAAAAAAGTATATACATATTAAATGAGAATTAATATTAAAGCGAAAGCACTAGCAGTGGAGAAAGGGAAAGTACAAGGTATGCTAGGAAAGGACTCTTGGAGAAGAAGGTTGGTTATGAACTAAGTCTCAGAGGTGAGCTGGAAAAGAGAGTAAATAAATGCTTGTTAATTGAGAAAAGTTAAAAGAACAAAACAAAACAAAGAGGCTCCCTATTAACTGTAAGATAAAATACAAATTCTTCTATTTGACATTTAAACCTGCTCACAACCTAGCTCCAACCTATCTTTCTTGACTAATTTCACAAAACTTTCCTTCACATTCACTATATTCTTGTTAAACTGCCCATTTCTTCTATTCCCCAAACAAAACATTCTATCTCCTGCCTCTCAGAGGCTGTCCCCGGGATCAAGAGGACTCTTTTCAAGGGTGATGATATTAATATGCCATCTCCTATTATACAAGGTGCTTCCTGATCTTCCCAGTTGTTAGTGCTTCTCTTACTCCAAAATAACTTTGCACATACACATACTATATTTGCTTCACTATGTCTATGTTATTTCCTGCCAGAATACAAACTCCTGGAGGGCAGGGACTGTTTCAGCAACTTGCTCATAATAGACACTCAATAAATATTTATTGCACTGAAAACAAACAGCTGATATGCAGCCATCCTCCTTATGCTAATCACAAATTCTATAATGACGTATTTACTCCCTCCTTTTCCTTCATAAATCAAGTGCATACTTAAGTGAGAACCTACTACATGCTAGGAACTAGAATTAAGATAATTCAGTTCAATTCATAAGCATTTATTAAATGCCTACTACATCCAAGGTGTTGTGCTAGGGATTGGGGAGGAACTTACATTTTATTACATAATCCTTTCAGAAACAATGCCATTCACCTCTCTCCACACATTTATTTCTGATATTTTCATGATACAATCCTCATCTAATTTTGAGGGGTTTTTTTGTTAAAGAAAAAACAAAGGAAAAGATTTTTTATTATTTAACATCAAAATTTTAAGCAGTACATTCTCCAGTGGTGATTTTGAAAGGGCTTTTCCCCATTAAAATATTCTGGTTAAATACGTTCATATCCCTAAATAAAGTATGCTTTATGTATATATATTTTTTATTTTCAAGATCTACCAGGTCTCCAAAGTGACTACAAAGCAAAAGGAAACGAAATTTAAAGGTAATACTAATTAAACATTACCCAATTCGTCTTGTTCTAATGGCTGGGACACAGTGCAAGTATCTGTAAAAAAGTTCCAGACCAATAAAGAAAAATTACATAGCATTTTAAAGTTTGAAAAGCACTTTATTACATATACTATAAGAACTGTTATAATTTTAAGAATGAAAAAAATGCCAGAGAGCTTCCAAAGGCAGATAAATACATATGAGATAAAATCTGTGCTTGTTAGGATAAAGACTCTGATGACCATGATTCACCTCACCTATCTGATTTTCAGATATTTCAGATATGTATTAGGAATGAAAAGATCAACCTAAGAGTCAGGAGATCTGGGTTAGAATTTTGGTTCTGCTATTTATTAGTTATATGAATATGGGTAATCAATTTGTCTCAGTTTCTTCATTTGTAAAATGAGAATATTTGTACTAGCTACACTTTACAAGGTTGTTGTAAAGTGTTCTGCGATCAAAAAGTGTTATTTGTCAGAAAAATTATACTACTTCTGATGACAAATCAAACGTAATAGTCATTTATGCCCCAAAACAAAAAAAGATAAACACCGTTATGTTGTTATAAACATCAATAAAACAGGACACTCACAGAGATTACTCATAAGACGCTCAAAGATCAACAGCGGTCCCAAGATCACACTTAAAATAATATAGTAACCAGAACACTAGATTGGAAAGACCTGGTTCTAGGTCACTTATTATTTGATCATAATGACAAATTCATTTTATGTACTTGTACAAAATGAGAATAATCCATGCCCCCTACCTATATGACACAGAAGATGTGAAAAAGAATCAATGAATGTAAACTCTGAATTCTGCAATAAAAGAATAAGATGGGGGGGGGGGGAAGAAGGGAGAGAACTTGGAACTCAAAGTTTTAAAAATAAATGTTAAAAATTGTTTTTACACGTAACTGGGTAAAAATAAAGTACTAAATAAAAGGAAAAAAAAGGAAAAAGAAAGCAAACACAAACACACACACAGATAGATGGATTTTACAAGAAAACATGCAAAAAAAAATCCAGTGCTAATCCTAAAATTAACTAATCAAGATAGAGAAATGCAAGTTATTTTTTAATACCCAATATTTAATTAGCAATAATTAAAACATAATACACACTGATGTGGAGAAACAGCTGCTAGATATAACTTGGTTCTACTAACCTATCATGTTATGTGTAATATATTTGCTATCATTTATTTTAATTTGTTCCATGAATCTACAACTTAGAATATTCAATAAATTATTAAAATAATGGAAAACAAAATGTGGTTATTAACAACATACCATTAATAGCTCTGCTGATACCTTTAATGGAACTCTCCATGCATCTAAGAGAGAAATGTAAGATCTTACCATCAGATCATTATAAGAAAGAAGCCTTCATATAAACAGGTAGTACATTCATGTTCTTTCTATGATTGGCCAGGCCATGTGGTTACAATCTAATGTCAATGAGTCTGTGATAGCCTCCATGCTATTATAGTCAATAGACTTTATGTTTAAAGTTACCATGTACATCTTAACCCCTGGATAAGCCATTTCTAAATGGATGCCACTAAACAATGAGCAGGATGTTTTCCCATATTACCACTACTAAAAATATAATTTAAGAGAAAATCTCTTTGTACATAAAGAAAAATGCATTATATTGCATTTACTTTATGAAATCTACTCTTACTAAATTTTAGCAATTATCAGAAATAACCTCAGTATAAACACATCCAGGGAATGTATTTTCACCATGTACCAGGAGGAGGCAAAATACTATTTAACTACAGGGTCAGACAATTTCTAATCAGAAGGCCTGGGCAAATTTCCCTACTATAAGATGAGTGGGAAGATTTTCAAGGTCTTCAGAAATTATTGTTCTGAGGCTTCTTAGAAAGAAACACGTGAGATGAACTGATTAAGGAATAACTTCTACTGTTGATGCCATCCATGTCCCTCTTGAAAATCTGAAGATATTCCAATCACTTATGGAAAGAAGCCTGAAATCTCTTTGAGATAGTCAGGTAACATAAGTAGGTCAAAACTGACCCAACAGCCAAACCATTGACTTCAGGAGGCAGAATTCTCCTTGTCTGAAAACCCATTTGTTTTGTCACTATCTTCATTAGGGATGACTCTACCCAGAGAGAAGAACTTAAAAGTGAGGTTCTACACTATCCTGGGGGAGAAGGTAGTACAATTTGGCAGTGGACTGTTCTCTTACACTGATCTACTTCCTCTAAAATTCTAGGAGAATGCTGCTAATCTCTGTGCTTAATCTAGTCTTATTCAATACATTTTAACAGCTTGGAAAAAGACATAAAAAGTAATTTGCAACCAAAAATTCCTATATAAAAGTAGGCTACTACTATCATATTAAATTTACAGATTACACAATGCAAGACAACTAACAGGTTGTATGACTGTTGAACTAAAAAAAGATTAAAAGGCTATAAATGAGTTGGCACTAACAAGATTACATGCACTCCTATAAAATATCAAGAGCAGTATTTACAACAAAGAGATAATATATATGAAAGTGCTTTGTAAACTATAAACCATGATATTTAAAAACATATTATTAGACTTAAAGATTAATTGTACATGTTGATCATAGACCTAGCTTAACAAAGCAATCAATGCAAAAGACCCTAAGGATTCTAAGTAATTTTAAGTCCAATATAAGTGAACAGTGCGGCACAGGTAACAAAGATGCATTTATCCATTCAACATTAAGTGTATACTATATGTAAGACGCTGTATGCTAAGAACTAAGGAGAGTTATAAAGGTCAATCAGCATAAATGAGACAGTCTATATCCTCAAGGAACTTATAAATAGGAAAGATAAAGTATGCAAACAAAAATTAGTATATAAATTATGATATAGTATGTACTAAGTTCTATGGGAGTTAGAACAAAAGGAGATATCATTTCATTTGGAAAGGCAGCTGCATGGAACAAGTATCTTAACTGGCAGGATGGGAAGGGGAATGATTTCAAAAGGAGTCAAATAGGCCCCAGCATTAACACTTAATATGTGATCCTGAGTAAGTCACTTAACCTATGGGCCTCAGTTTCCTCATTTGTAAAATAATGATAATACTTATACTGTCTACCTCACAAAGCTATAAGTAACACTGAAAATGTGAGTTATTACTAAGTGAAAATAGGAATAGATTTATTCTGTGTACTTTCAAAAGGTAGAAGCAGGACAAATAATAGAAATCACAGAGTTAGATGTTGGATCAACATAAAGAATATACAAATTATAGCTATTTAAAAATAGCTGGGGAGAGCCCTCTCAAATAGCTAACTCACCATTGCTAAAAACATTTAGGCAGAGGTTAGAAGGCAATTTTTCTTGAAGGGTTGGAGAGGAAATTATTACACTAAGTGGGAAGCTGGACAAGATAATTTCTATGAGTCCTACAAATTCAAAGAGAAAAAAATAATAATGAAGCACAAGAACTCTGCAGGGAGAAACAAAAAGCTCATAAAGCCAAGTTTACTGGTTAATATGGATAAAACTTCAAAGTTAAGTAACTTTTAGCTACTTATGGGATGGAAATTAGAAAAAATCTTATAGATATGAGAAGAGAAGTATGATCAGTTTTGACTGCTAAGTTATTTATTCTCAATAATTCTATAACACTTTTTATTTAATTTTTTGAATTAATTATAATTTGAAGTATTTGAAGTTTTACTTACCCAAAAGATTTAAAACTAAATGCTGAGTAGGAGCAAATGGATCATGCAGATTGAACACTGTGTAACGGCTGCACTGCACCTGCCGCAAGGCCTCAAAGTTCCCAAGTAGTATGTCACAAAGCCATTGAGCATTCACACACGGTATCCTCCACTCTTTGGCTTTTTCATATTTTAAACCACTTGGCCTTTGTACATAAGGAGAAAATTAGTTTATCAGATACTTTAAGTTCTTACCAAAACAATCCATAGTTCTCACTCTATTATAATAACAACAGAATTCTGCTTTTTAATATTGTTGAAAAGATTAAATAAGTCATGTTAAAATTAAAACAGGAAGGGGCGGCTAGGCGGCACAGTGAGTAGAGCGCCGGCCCTGGAGTCAGAAGGACCTGAGTTCAGATCCGGCCTCAGACACTTAACGCACACACAAACAAAAACCTAGCCGTGTGACCCTGGGCAAGTTACTTAACCCCAATTGCCCTAAAAAGGGGCGGCTAGGCGGCGCAGTGAGTAAGAGCGCCGGCCTCGGAGTTGGGATGACCCGAGATCAAATCCGGCCTCAGAAAATGAGCACCCACACATAAATAATGACTAGCTGTGTAACCTTGAGCAAGTTACTTAACCCCAATTGCTTAAAAAAAAAAAATTAAAACAGTAATCTAGTAACAGAATAGTCAATCCACACTACAAAATTCATACTGGAATACCAGATTACCAATTTAATTTCTGGCAGTCCTACTTTTACTTCATTTTCTATTATTGATATCTAACTTTAATTCACCTTTTATAGCTATGTATCATTACTATAAGCATTTTTACTATTTACTTATTTTTTAAAAGAATTACTTTTATACTTGGGTTTCTGTTCAAATCAATAAACAAGCATTTTATTAAGCATCTTCTATGTGTCAGGCATTACAGATAGAAATTGAAGTTACAAAGCTAAAAATGAAACTTTACTGCTTTCAAATTCTATTGGGGGGAGGGGGGAGAAAGGGAGAGAGAGAGAGAGAGAGTGTGTGTGTGTGTGCGCGCGCAATGTGACTAAACATAAAAAAACATATACAAAATAAATGCAAAGTAACTTTTTACGGGGAAGGCACTAACTACTGGGGCAATCAAAAAAAGGGTTAATGTAGCTATGAACTAACTCCATAAGAACTCTAAGGGGTTGAGGTGGCTAAGTGGCACTGTGAATAGAGCACCGGCCCTGGAGTCAGGAGGACCTGAGTTCAAATCCAGCCTCAGATACTTTACACAAATATAGCCGTGTAACCTAGGGCAAGTCACTTAACCCCAATTGCCCTCCAAAAAGCAAAAAAAGGAAAGAAATCTAAGAGGTGGAGATGTGAAAGTAGTAGATTCCAAACCCAGGTAACATCCTGTATAAAAGTGTGAGATGAGAAACAGAGTCCCTATGAGTGTCTGGTGAGTCTCAGTTTCTCATCTGTGAGAAATAACAACACAGAATGGCTAGACTGTAGAGGGCACAAAGTAGTGATATACAATTAAGCAGAAAATGTAGGCTGGTGCCAGGCTGTAATGGGTTGTAAAAGGTAAACAGAGGTGCTTATATTTAATACTAGAAGCAAGAGAAAGCCAAAGAAGTTTTCTAAGGAGGAGAGTGGTATGTCTAGACCTGTAATTAAGGAAAAATCATTTCAACAGTTGTAAGGATGATGGACTGGAATGAGACCAATTAGGAAGCTACTACAATAATGATGAGGGTGGTGGTTTAAGTAGAGAGAAAGGGACTGCTGTGAGGAGATGTGAATGTACAACTGCCAAGATGACAGTTGATTGCACATGGTGGGTGAGAGTGAGCAAGAATCCAGAATGACTTGAGTTTGTGATCCCTGCTAACTAGAAGCATAGTGGTATCCTTAACAGAAAGAAGTTTGTTATAGTAGGAAAAACAGAATTGTGAAATATATACCATATAAAGAATGTACACAGGAGCAGCTAGTTAGCACAGTGAACAGAGCACCAGCCATAGAGTCAGGAGGACCTGAATTCAAATCCGGCCTCAGACACTTAACACTTACTAACTATGTGACCTTGGGCAAGTCACTTAACCCCAATTGCCCTGCCTTCCCCCATCAAAAAAAAAAAAGGCAAAAAAAATCACACAAAAAAAAGAATATACATAGTTTTCTGGGGGACTCAAACTGAAAATAATTCCATTAAGTCACTTACTCTTTACATATGAGTACTGTATTGCTACGGCATAAATAACCTGTATATTTGGCACCTGCCAGGTAAGCCATTAATTTTAAATCATCTCTGTCACCATCAATAAATCCAGTCACTGAAATAATCTGTTGAAAAAAGTAAAAATCATTACAATAAAACCCCAAAGTATAACTTTTTTTTTTTAAGTTGCAGGAAGACACAGAATTTGGAGACATAGTAGAAAACATCTCAGTATTATCAATCAATCAATAAATCAGCAAACATCTGTTGAGTGTTTACTATGTTGGCTATAGCAGGTGCTGGGGACACAAAGAAAAAGTAATTACATTACCTGCCCTCAAGGAGTTTCCCCATTCTAATGGGGTTGACAACATATATGCTAATCAGTACAAGTCAATATTGTGTTTAAGAATTCTGATTTGCAGTAATGGTCAAATTAATGAATATAGCATCCAAAAAGAAATCAATGACTATAATGAAAATATTTTTTCTAACTCTACATATTAGAATTGAATTTTTAAAAAGAGAATGAGAAAAAAAAAAAGGGAATGAGAAAATGGCTATTTAATCATGTGATAGAAAGTATCCCTAAAAACACCACCTTTTTTGGAGCAATCAACAATCTAAAAACCTGAAGTCAAAGCTTTCAGAGAATCAATAGACAAGTTTTTACTAAGTATGTACAAGACTAGATGGAATCTATGTACTAAAGATGATACAAAGAAATCTAAAAGAAGGTGACATAACAGATAGAACACTAAACCTGGGAATCAAGAAGGCCTGATTTCAAGTCCTGCTGTATGACCCTAGGCAAGTCATTTAACCTCTGTCTAATAGCCTCCCTAAAATAGAAGTGCTTGTAATAGCATCTACCTCCCAGGGCTATGAGAATCAAGAGATAATATATATAAAGTGCTTTGCAAACCTCTAAGTCTTACAAAAAAATGCCAGCTGTAATTATTAAAAAGAAAAGAATGAATGTAATAAGAAATATCAAAAGCAAATATGAGATATAGCCAACTTTGCTATACTTAACTCAATAATTCAAAAACATCTATCATTTTTTATCTATGTAAGTACTCCCTCCAAATTGCAACCAATGGATTCCTAAGTTAATGCAGCCCAAGAGAGTGTAGAAAAGGAGTATTAACTGGAATAGAATTTTAGGAGAGGTACAGTAGATTATTTAAAAACACATATATACAGCTAACTTGAAGTTTTCTCTTACGTGTTGAGAACATGGCTTTCCTCCTGGTGGGAATGCCACTGGAAAGTGAAGGGCTCGATGAGGTGGCACCATTTTCTTCTTTTTTAAAACTGTATTTAACCAATGTGCAGTGACGCACCTCTTTCTTTCTCTCACCGCCTGTCAAACATAAAATTTTAGAATCTTTACTGTAGGACTATCCACCAACTACCACTGTCTTATATTTGTGTAACTATGACCTTTATTTGGAAGGCCATAACCAAAGAAATGCAATGGGACTTGCTAGGGACCTAAAGGACTAAAACACTAGTTTTTTTTTTTTTTTAATGCATTTGATTTAACAATGTAGTTGGATAATTTTAGTTCATTTGACGAGATTTTACTTTTCAAAATTTATAAGAAGCTACAATTAAACTAAGGAAAGATCAAGAGATTTTTAAATTCATTTAATGAGGCAATGACTGTGACTATTTCAACTAAATTAACACTACAATATTTCCCTATTCTCTAATAAGATAAAGATATTGAGCTCAGTCCCTCAATTAACCTCTGCCCCTAAAAAATCCTGCTCAACAATCTTCAAAAAATTACTGAGAAAAAAACCTCAAATATTTCTACAAATTGAGACTTGGCTGTTACATGGAAAAGAAGCAGAATCTGCAAGGACGTTTGTTACATAGATATACATCGGATATGCTTTCTTTAAGACAGTGAAATTACATAGCAGAAGGCTCAGTAAGCAGGCAAATAAAACTGAGAAACGAAGGAGTAACTAGGAAGAATGGTACAGATTCTGACCCAAAATTTAAGTCCTTATGAAACTCTAAAGTCCCTGAAAGAGCATGGATCCACACTTACCTCTCACATACATTCTTTCAAGCAATAAAAAGTGCCTATTCCCACCCACCATATAGTCAATCAGTTGGAATTCCATGATGCTTCAGCAAATAAAAGGGATTCATTTCCATCATAGCTAAAAGATTACCTGGAATTTCTCCTTCCTTTCTCCCTCACCAACAGTATACCACAGGAGCAACTTTAGGTACCTACAGAAATTCATTATTAAACAGAAGGTTTTTTCTTCTGAATGTAATTAAGATCCTTTCCCAAAAATGATAAAAATTTATCAAAACCAGGTATTTTATGCCAGTAAAACTATGGTATTAGACATTTTTCATTATCACCTTTTATTTTATTTACTTACCTGTGCATACATAGTACTGACTTGACTTTCACAAAGAAGATGTGTACATCTGCTTGTAAACGTAGGATCCACAGAGCCACCATGTGCTTGTATTATCTGGTCACCCAAGAAATCCCCAATTTACATCTTTTAGTAGTCTAACCAATTATAAATGTCAGTCAATAAATTTATTGTAGGAATAACACTTCATATTTACATGATAAATTTTTACAAAATATGCAAAACATGAAAAGTTATAAGATATTTCTAAACTACAATACAACAAAACCTAAATTAATTATGAATTTGACTTAGATTGTGAGGAGGGAAATGATAGGGACACCATTACTTCAGGGGAAAAAAGCAAAACAAGAAAATATATTTTTAAAAAAAGTATTTATGGAGCGGCTAGGTGGCACAGTGAGTAGAGCACCGGCCCTGGAGTCAGAAGGACCTGAGTTCAGATCCGGCCTCAGACACTTAACACACACAAACAACAACAACAAAAAAAAAACCCTAGCCATGGGCTAGTTAGGGTTAAGTAACTTGGGCAAGTTACTTAACCCTAACTGCCCTCCAAAAAGAAAAAAAAAAATTATTTCATTAGACAAACATAAAATATCTTAGAGGAGATCCTGAGTTCCATACAAATTTAGCCCTATTTCCCATAACTTCTATCTGTGTCTACAGTACTGCATAATAGGAACTGAATTCAAGAATAAGAACCCAAAGGCACCCACTACTTGATCTCCAACTACCACAGAAAGATCCAATCAGATTCAGGATACTCTTATTTGCTAGTAAAGTGAATAGATTTTAGATTTCCGAAGTTTGTAACAAAAAGCTTTCCAATTACTCCTTAAACAATAAGAATTCAATTACCCAACTGGAATATTCAAAGCATTATGCTTAGGAATGGATAGAATGTAAAAGTAAATACTTAAACATTTCAACTCAATTTTTAATTTTTACTAAAGTAAAATGAATAAGTATTTTTTAATGGTCATAGCTAAATAGAAAATAGTTTACTGTCAAGCTGCTGATCACTGCCTAGTTAACGGTTTCTCATCATAGCTACACAAAGTCACATAAAAATAACCATGTTTGGGGCGGCTAGGTGGCGCAGTGAGTAAGAGCGCCGGGCTCGGAGTTGGGATGACCCGAGATCGAATCCGGCCTCAGAAAATGAGCACCCACACAAATAATGACTAGCCGTGTAACCTTGAGCAAGTTACTTAACCCCAATTGCTTTAAAATAAATAAATAAATAAACATTTATAGTTTCTAAAAACCCTTACATACAATCTTACCCTTGAAGGTGTGCAAAGTGCCTTACAAATAATAATCTGATTTGAGCCTTGTTATTGAGGTTTATATTATCACCTCCATTTCACAAATGAGAGAAGTGGCCTACCTGTGGCCACAGAGTAATGATGGTACTAGAATTAAAAACCAGATCCTCCTTGCTTCTATGTTTATTATTCTAACCAAGAAATCATGCTGATTCATTTACAAATTATTTACATAAATTATAACACACCCACATGAGTTAGTCTAGGTGGCATGGTAAATAATTCACTAAACTAAGTCAAGAAGGTCTCAGCTCAGAGCCTCAGTTCCCTCATCTGTAAAATGGAGATAAAAATAACACCTACTTTATAGGGATGATTAAATGAAATAACCTATGTAAAGTGGTTTGTAAATCTTAAAGTGCTGGGTAAAAGTTACCTATTAGCTATTAAGTACAGATCCACAGGAAAAAAATCTTTTAATAAGAAATATTGGGGCAAGTCTTACCCTTTTCCAGGTTGCCAACAGCTGTTTATCGGACATCTGCTCTGGATAATCAGCAATTGCAAATACACATCCCAATAAGAAACATTCTTCTGGAACTGAAAACAAATTGCACAGAAAAACAAAATATATTAAACCCACAAACATCTTTTTTGCCTTTTTTTTTTTTTTTTTTTGGAGAGGGAAAGGCTGGGCAATTGGAGTTAAGTGAGTTGCCCAAAGTCACACGGCTAGTAAAGTAGTAAGTGTTAAGTATCTGAAGCCAAATTTGAACTTAGGTCCTCCTGACTCCAGGGCCGTGCTCTATTCACTGCAACACCTCGCCGCCCCAAGCCCACAAACTTTTAATAACCAAATATAGAAGATATATCTTACCAAGCAAAATCTGAAATTTTAGAGATTAATTAGCTTTGGGGCTGATAAGCCGAAGGAATTTTTGTTAAAGACTTGAAAAAAGTCTTATTGCGAGAAAAATGTCCAGTTCGATTAACTGAGATAGTAATCCTAATTAAAGATAGCCAAATCAATATCATTTATTACTACTCACTATAAATTATAAGCTAGTGCTCATATTCTAGGTTGGATTATAAAAAATGATTTCATATATATGTATGTGTGTGTGTAGTTATATGAACTTTAATAATTTAAATACTGAAGTAAAGGCCTTAAACCCTAAAGCAGCAGACAATTACTTCAGAGACAGTAGAATTCTTTATATTAAGAGATTCACATTTTCTATTTTGAATAATAATAGCAATGATGATGGTGATATCATCTCCATCCTCACATAACCAAAGCATTTCACAGTTTTAAAAAGCAATAATAGGAGGAAAAAAAGATTACTTACTCTCCACTGCTGGATCATGTCCAAAGAGCTGATGATGCTGTGACAGCTGCTGCTGCTGCTGCTGGTGATGTTGTGGTTGCTGAGGTGGAACCTGCTGCTGTATGGCCTGTGATGTTTGACTCAAATGTTGTGCTGTTTGATTTTGCATTTGTTGCTGTTGCTGCTGATGTTGGTGCAGCCGCTGTAGCTGCTGCTGCTGTAACTGCTGCTGCTGTAACTGTTGCTGTTGCTGCTGCTGTTGCTGTAGCTGCTGCTGTTGCAGGTTCTGCTGCTGGAGCTGTGCTAACTGTTGCTGCTGTAGCTGCTGCTGCTGCAGCTGATGGAGTTGTTGCTGCAAGGCATGCTGTTGCTGGAACTGCTGTAGCTGTTGCTGAGGGCGATGAAGCTGCTGTTGAGGATGTAACTGTTGCTGTGGAAATGGTAGCTGCTGCTGAGGAAACTGATGCTGCTGATGCACTTGCTGCTGTGGTTGTGAAAACTGATGAGGCTGTTGCTGAGGATAAGGTTGTTGGGAAATCTGTGGTGGCTGCTGTGGCTGTTGCTGCTGCTGCTGCTGCTGAAGTTGCATCAGCTGCTGAGGTTGAAGATGTAAAATTGGATGATGCTGTTGCTGCTGCTGCTGCTGCTGCTGTGTCTGATGCTGCTGCTGCTGTTGCTGCTGCTGCTGCTGTTGTGTCTGATGTTGCTGTTGTAACAAATGTGCCTCTGGAGTTAGTTTTACTTGACTAAAGAACACGGCATTTGCATGTCCCTGTTGGCTATGATTTACCTGCTGCTCTAAATTTTTTGTAGGTGCAGAAAGAGACTGTAAGATCTAGAAAACAAAGATTTAATGAATTGTTATTATCCAATATATAAGATATTTCCACATTAGCTAATAATTTACTTGAAAGAAAATATAGTATTTTAAAAGACTTTCAGATATCAATAATATGGGAAATAAGAACTTTGAAAAACTTCAAAATACAATATCCCTAAATTGTAATTTGTATTGTTAGTAACAGATTTAGTAAATAAATACTGATATACTCAAGGACCATCAACATCCGAAACTATATGATTAAACAACTTAAAGCTAATGGATCATAAAAAAGGAAATGAAAATGAATATTAATGAAAATGAGTTCATGATTGGTGTGTTCTGAACAACAGAAAAGATTTTGGATGTAGAACATGATCACTCTAAGCCCTTTCTCAGAGGGCTGGGAGAGGCAGGTGGTATGGGTGCTACTGATGCACACTACAGCTTAGGTCATCTCCCCATGAAATGTCTCCCTTCTAGTTATTTTCATGGGTGCTTCTCCCCAACAAAATTCTGAATTAAGCCCCAGGAAGTACCGAGTTTTAAGAAGTAGTAGGCACTAGTTCATCATTTTAATGCTAACCCTAAATGAGTACTCTAATCCTAACCCTAACCCTCCTTGAAACTTACTGTATTCCTGTGCTGAATCTGGACCAATCTAGCACAGAAAGATCCAATACAATAAAGGTGACTGGAGAGGGGACATGAACATACTACTCAGAGAGACACAACAATGTAGTCAACTACTAAAACTTCAGAAAGTAAGAGTCATTTCTGATTTTTTTCATGGATTGTATCTCCAGCTCACCTCTTCCTCTCTAAAGTTTCAGTATATGACACATGTACAACAACTGGAGTATAACAGAAACCAAGCCCTCAATGGTCAGTTGTTGTTATAGCAGTTCTGGTCCAAACTATTATTATTTGCCTCCTAAGCACAAAGTTAAAAAAGGAGAACCAGCCCCTGCCCTCAAGCTTACATTCTATTGAAAGACAAAAAGATTTCGCTACCATTCAGTTACATTTTTGATCATTACAACATATTTGCTTTTTAATTGCACAATATGACAGGTAAGATTTTTAACATACATTTTAATTTTTAATGTACATTCTTCTGAAATTTCAAACATTATTAAGTATGAACGATACATTAGATATGATTTGACCTGGACAGAACGCAGCTGGATTATCACCCTCCTTTATTCCAGATACTGTGGCTCTCAATGCAACTAAAGACCACATTACTGCTTCATACTGTACTTGTAGTACACTAAAACCTCCATCTTTTGCAGATAAACTCTCTAGCCATGCTTCCCAACTTGTACTGATGAAGTTGAAATTTTGAACCCCAGTGTAAATCTCTATATGGATCCTCATTAATTTTCATCTTAAAAGATTCAACCTAATTTTCTAGCCTTCCAGGACTTTTGGGATTCAGTCAATTAAATGTGCTAGCTATTGACATACCCCCAACTTTGTGTCTTCCAAAAAACTGATCAACATGCCATCTATATCTTTATCCAAGTTACTAATATAAAGTCACAGATTTAGAAAGAACTAAAAAGAACCATACAGGTCACCCTGTCTGCTCAAAAATATTTTATAGAAGAGAAAATTAAAGTCCAAAGAGATTAGACAAATTCATATTCTTCCTTGCTAGAGGTATTACTCCAGGCCAATAGTTACCTGGTCATTAACGACCTAACCTGTACTAAATCAAACAACTGTACAACAGGCTAATAGCTAGTATTTACATAATACTTTAAGGTTTGCAAAGCATTTTACATATATTATCTCACTTAACCCTCACAACAACCCTGTGAGGTAGGTACTATTATTCCTCCTATTTTATAGATGAGGAAACTGAGGTACAGGGTCATACAAATATTAAGGGTCACAGAGAAGCTATCTTCTAGTTCAGTACTCTCACCACTGTGCCACTAAGCTACCCTCAACACCCTTTAAATAATTATGTAAATACAAAGCTGTTAAATACAAGGAAGTTTGGGAATCAGAAAAAGCTTCATACCAAAAGATGGTGCCTGAGTTTTATAACTTCAAGGAGGAATACTTTTAAAGAAGAAAAGAAGAGGTACATTCCAGGGATGACAGGGAACAGGGAGACTGTAAATAACATACTGTTTGTGAGGAACAGCAAGACCAGTTTGACTAGAATGCAGAGTTTGGGCCAAGGAATATGTCCAGGGAGACTGGAAAGAGAGCCTGAAGCTAGGTTGTGTAGGGCTTTAAAAGCTCAAGTCCTGATTATAACACATTCTTTTTTCTACAACATGCTCTCCTATCCAACAATTCCATTTAAGACCATAAGATCACGGTTGTTCTCAACTCCCACAAGCATGTAAATTTACAATTACTTTTGATTCCATTCTCTACCAATGGATTTTTTTCCCTTTCCTTCAGTCCAATGCCAACTACTATGTATTAGCTATCTACTCTGTGAAGAAGGTGCTGGGGAAAATAGAAAGTTTAGGGTAGTCCCTTAAAGGGTTCACAATCCAGTAAAAAATTGTTTTAATATAAGTTTGACATGGTACCTACAAGAAAATAAAAAGTCAAGAACTACATGACATCCAAGGGAAGGAAAAGTTATTACTAAAAGGAAATATCAGTGCAGGCTAAGGAATTTCAATTTTACTTGAGAGACATTTACTTGGTTATCATGGAAGGATTTTTTTGCATAAAGGAAAGAAATGACCAGATTTGTATAATCCCACATTACCACCTGTCTGAATGACAAATGCCAATTTCGCATCTCCTGCACAGTGGATTCACAAGTACCTCAGCTAGTTCAACAATCCTGATTTTATAGATGAGGAAACCAAGACCAAGAAAGCCTTGGTCAAGGGTCAAACAGGTAATAAGTAGAAGAGATATGATTCAAAGAGGGTCCTCTTGACTTTGAATCCAATGTTCTTTGAGTTCACGATATGCTATCATTTCCCTCAAGCCAATCCTATATCTCTCTTCCCTTTCCTATACCTATTGACTCTGCTTCCTCTCTTTTCATTTACCTTTAAACCCTTGGTAATCTGTCTTCTGCTCTCATAAACTCAAATGAAACTGGTGAAAATAGCAAGTTTAAGGTAATCTACAATCTAGTAAAAACTAATTTAAATAAAAGTAACAGTGCCTACAACATAGTAACAGCCTCTGGATTTTCAAAATGGTGCTGTTCTCCCTGATTCTCACCTACTTCTCTGACCACTCCCCTTCTTGCTCTCCTTTACTGATTCATTTTTCATGTCTCCTACCTTTGGGTATAACCATAGGCTCTATCCTGGGCCCTCTTTTTCCCCATTTTGAACTTGTCCCAAAGACAGTTCAAACTCATCATATCCAAAACAGAAAGTTATCTTTTCTCCAAAACCCTTTCCCTTATTCCCTATTTCTGTTGAAGAAACTACCAGTCTTCTAATCACTCAGGTTCACAATCTTGACTCTATGACTCATCACTTCCTCTCACTATACACAATTTATCAGTTGCCAAATCTTCTAATTTCCACCTTCGGATCATTTCTTTTATCTAACCCCTTCTGTCTACTCACATAGCTACTATCTTTTTTTGTTAATGTTTGAATATTTTATTTATTTATTTATTTATTGCTTTTTGGAGGGCAATTGGGGTTAAGTAACTTGCCCAAGGTCACACAGCTAGGTTTTTCTTTGTGTGTATTAAGTGTCTGAGGCCGGATCCGAACTCATGTCCTTCTGACTGCAGGGCCAGCACTCTACTCACTGCACACCCTAGCCGCCCCACATGGCTACTATCTTAATTCAGGCCTTCATTATTTCTCACCAGTAGAAACAGCCTAGATCCCTGAATCCCTTGACTCAAGTCTTTCCCCACCTACATAGCTACCAAAGCAATTTTCTTAAAGTAAAAATCTGACTGTGCCATTTCCATGTTCAAACTCCAATTGCTCCCTACGAACTTAACAATGCAATATAAGCCCTTCTTGTTTTAAAGTGCTTTACAATTTAGCCTCAACCTACCTTTTCAGGTTTGCTATACCTTATGTTTTTTCCACATTCTTGATATGTCATCCATGTCTCCATCTCCTATATCTATACCCTCCATATGCCTTGAATTCATTATCACCATTCCTCTCTCAGAATTCTGTTTCCTTCGAAAATCTGCTCAAGCTCTATGCTTTACATGAAGCTTTTAAAATTCCCCCTCTAATTGTGCCCTCCCAGCAAAAAACAACCTCACCTTGTATTTGTTTTGCATGTATCTTATATACTTTTATATATTCATCTGCACAAATGTTCGTTTATATATATTTATTTTGTATATATTTTATACACTTATTTATTCACATGTGGTTTCCCCCAAAAGAATGTAAGCTTTTGTCTTTATCTCCCCCAAAACCTAAGATAATGCCCAGAAGGCTTAATAAATGTTTTTTAACCAATTGTTTCCAGTTCAGATTCCTCTGACATTCAAGAATTAAAGGTCTTCTACAGCCCAGCAGCATCAGCCTATCTTTACAACTGTGTATTATTTCCCTTCCACAAACTATGCTCCAAACAAACTAAACAACTTTTTACCACTGAATCATCATACCCTCTTAAGTTTTTATTCAGGTTATTCCTGAAATATCCTTCCCTCCTCTTCCTTGCTTTTTAAATTTCTACCTGTTCTTTGAAACCTAATTCAAATAAATGTCCATGAAGCCTTGGATTATTTATTCCCAATTCATGGTGCTGTGTACACATTAGAGATATTGATAGAAATATTTGCTGTATTACCTTGTATCATCCTGGACACACCACATCTACAATACTGTGTTCAGATCTAGGTGTCATTAATTATTTTTTTAATGACAAACTGGAATATATCCATGGAAAGGAGATCAGGAGGGTAAGAAGACTAGAGATGACACAATATAAGAACTAACAAAGAAGAACTGGGAATTTTAAGTCCAGACGCGAGATGACTTAAGAGAGGTTATAACAGCTGTCCCAGATATTTAGAAAGCAGTCCCATATGAAAGAGATTAGACTTGTCTGGATAGGCACCAAAGGAAAAAACTAGGAGTAATTGATTGAGGTTTCAGAGATGCAGATTTTTACTTAATATGAAGGAAGCTTTTCCAAAAATGAAAGCTGATCTATAGTGGAAATGGTTCTGTTAGGTGGCTAGGTGGTGAGGTAAGTAGAGCACCAGCCCTGGAGTCAGGAGGACTTGAGTTTTCAGATCCGGCCTCAGATACTTAAAACACACACACACACACACACACACACACACACACACACACACACACACACACACACACACACACACACAAAACTAGCCGTGTGACCTTGGGCAAGTTACTCAACCCCAATTGCCCTCCAAAAACAAAAACAAAAAAAAAAAAGGAAAAAGTATTCATTCTTGGAGGATTTTGTGTAGAGTCCTGAATCAACAACAATCAGAATGTTATAAATGGTTTCTGTTTAGGTACAGGTTTGATAAAACAATATTTAAGAGCCAGGATTAAAAAAAAAAAAAGGTAATGAACTCAATTTTGAATATAGTTTGAGTTGCTAGTTCTTTTACAAAAAAAAAAGAATTTTGCAAAAAACAGCTCTGGAGCTCAGAAATTCAAACCTTGAAATCAGGTCTAGAAAAATAGCTTTGGGGGTCATTTGATTAAAAGGTAATAGTTAAAGCTATGGAAGTGAATGTTTATCAAAAAAGAGAGTAGAAAGAAACGGACCAAATAGTGAAAGGCAGTTTGGTGTAGTGGACATAATGCTAGACTACTTGGGAGAAAAAGACCTGGATTCAAATACTGCTTATGATACTACTAGCTGTATGACTCTGGGCAAATCACTTAATTTCCCTGGGTCTTAGTATTCTCATCTTTAAAATAAGGAATTTCTTCCCCAATTCTAAAGAGCTGGCAGCTACCTAGGTGGCACAGTAAACAGAGTGCCAGGTCTGGAGTCAGAAAGACCTGAATATCAATCTGGTCTCAGGTACTTACTAGGTAAGGTGACCCTGGGTAAGTCACTTAACATTGTTTGCCTCAGTTTCCTCAACTATAAAATCAGCTGGAGAACGAAATGGCAAACCCCTCCAGTATTGCCATGAAAACTCCAAATGGGGTCATGAAGATTCAGACATGACTGAAACAACTGAACAATAATACTTTAAAGTTAGCAAAGTACTTTAAAAGCTAAGACTAGGAGGAAAACTTCAGGAATCTATACCTTAAGGAGTTGGAAAAAGACTGAGGAACCAGAAACATTTAGAGATATAAAAACAAGGGAAAAGAGACTATCCAAAGCATAGATATATAAAATAAATATCCAAATCCAGTACTAAATACTGCTGAGAAGTCAGGGATAAGAAAGACTGAATTTTTTTAAAAATTGTTTTGGCAATTAGATTAGTAAATGTAAAAAGAACCATTTCAGTAGAGAAAGAAACTAGATTGCAAGAGGTTAAAGAGAAAGTGGATAGTAAGGAAATAAAAGCATGGGGTATAGATAACTTTACTGAGGAGTGTGATAGTGACAAGAAGGAGTGAGACTATACTCTTTTAGAATAGAAAGGCAAAAGAAAAACTTCCTTAGGATTACAGAATATAAGCATGTTTGTAGACACAGCAAAAAGAACCAGTGGAAACAGAAAAATCAGAGAAACATGAAAGGATAGCAATGACTGATTGCAGGATCACAGTCCTCTAGGAGATGAGACAAGATAGGACTGAGGACACAGGTATGGGGATTAAATTTAGCAAGGGATAAAAGATAGCTCTTCCCCTCAAGCAGGAAGGAAGATGAGAATAAACGTCAAACACTCTAATCTGTCATAAAATGTCATTTTTTTTCCCTCCTAAAATCTGAGTCATCTTTTCTCTCCATTTCCACTATCATCACCTTAATCTAGGCCCTCTTTACATCCTCAATAGTCTCCTACCTGAACTCTCTGCCTCTAGTCTTTCATTTTTCCATTTCAACCTTCATTACTGCTACCAGGTTAATTTTTCCAAGACATTTTTCTTCATGTCCTTTCCCCCTTAAATAACATAAAATAGCTCCCTCTTAGTTACAGCATAAAATTCAAATTTCTGTGCATAACTTTGAAGATGCTCTGGAATCTGACCCACTCAACTTATTAAACCTTATCCAGCCACTCAACACATACATTCTACTCTGGTTAAGTTGGTCTCCTGTCTCATACATATGCCATGATGATGTATATGCCCTTCCTTTGAACCTCAATTTTCCTCATGCAGGTTTTTCAGATTACATCCAGGGCACTGATCTCTCCCTTCTTTAAACTATTACAATTATGTAATATTATTACATTTATTATATTTATGTATTACACAACCCTTTTTTTTTCAATTATTAGTACTTCCTGTTGGTATGTATACAGAATGTCCCAAAAATCTTAGTGTAGTTTTAAACTAAAGCTTTTGAGACGCTCCATTTTAATTTTGTCTATATAAAATTCTTAACTATATATATTAAGCTATTTAAAGGCAGCATCGTGTCTTAATTCTTGCATTCTTTACAGTGCTAACACTTCATGGTCATGTTATCTGCTAGGGAGAATATTCCCTCCACTAAATCAGATCACGACAGTCTCTGGAAATTGTTATGACCAAAATTTCATCCCCCAACATCTAACCTTTTGATAATCCTCTCTGAAGATACCTTCTTTGACTTTGGCTAGGCTGGTCCTCTGAAGAACATATAATCCATTGTGGTGTTCATATCTGAAGCCTAGGTTAGTAAGAACATCTCAGAGCTTGTGCTATGTTGGCAGTCTTCAAGAACCCAGGATGACTCCATACCATAATGAATCAATGGAGTATAAGCTGGGTTGAAATACCAAATAATAACATATTAGTTGAAGACTGCCCTCTAATTTGTAGTTGCTCCTTGCAAGGTCTGATACTAGTTTGTCTACTGATATTTCCCAACATTAAAAAGCTAAGATGCATCTAGTGAAGTGCATCTTTATTGTGCCTTTTTGTCTGTGGTTATTTACTTGGAAATCATTTACTTATTATTCTGTCATTCATTTCTCTGAATATGTTTAGCCAAGAGAGAGATGTATTACAGTAAAAGCAGCATTTTAATGCTAGTATGTTGGCTATGTCTAATTACTGCTAATCCTATTGAAGGGATTTAGAAATAACATTGATATCACTATCTGACATATTAGGTGCCATATTTACAGTCACACCAAAACTCATATCCATATATAAAATACAACGTAACCAACTTGAGAGACAGAGAGAGAGAGAGAGAGAGAGAGAGAGAGAGAGAGAGAGAGAAAGCGAGCACGTGCACTCATGACCTCTCATGAGATGAGATCAACATATGCTTGGTCTAGAGCAGGTCTGCACAACTTTTGACCTGCCAAAAGATTTCAGGTGGCCCACAAAAAACATAGAGCAAGTCCTTTAGTAAGCTGCAAGTGGTCCCTGGACCACAGGTTGTGCAGTCCTGGTCTAGAGATAGCACTACATTCTGTCTACCAGGCTCCTGAAGGTCATACTATCTTTAAAAAATAAAATTCAATTCAATAAAGACTGCTCAATGATGACCTTAGTCTTATTTTGCTGAAGAGAACCTTTAGCTGTATAAAACAATTCCTAATAACAACTAGGATATGACCTTAGTGATCTTTAAGGTTCTCAAGAGTTCAGAGTTGCATTGTATCTACAAAGGAAGTCTACCAGTCTGACTTCACAGTTTCTAAACATCTTCAACTACAATGATCTTAATCTCTATTGTATTTGGTTCATACAGGTAGAAAGGCTGAATCAAGTGTACTAAGTTGAAGTCGAGACAAGGTTTCAAATTCTACCCTTGTCTATGCCAACTCTCATTTTACTGATGAGAGAACTAAGGCCAGGGGAAGCTAAGTGACTTGATCAAAAACACAGAGGTACTAAAAACCAAGGTTCTGAATCCAGAGTCAGTATTCCTCTCACTGTACTATGTTTACTAGCAAGTCATAACTTCTCTGATCCTCAATCATCTGTAAAATGAATATACTACCAGCTACTATATCTACATTGAAGAGATGGCTTGATGATCAAATGATACAATATATTTAAAACATTTTGCAAATCTTAAGGAGCTATAAAAACATCAACTTTCATTAGCCATCCATCAATACTGTGGACCTTATTGTCAGCTAGAGAAAATACTCAATGGTGAAACTTTACTCTCTACCCATTTTCCTACCCCTCCAGCGCCATTCTCTTCATCCTAATGAAGCCATACTGTTGAAACTCATCTTACTCTACTCATTCCTATTTTCCTAAATTCAATCATCAAGCTTTAACTGGGGAACTTTTGCTTTATCTTTCCTAAATCCAGACCTCACTTCACTGTCTGGTGATCTTAACATTATGCGCTCTCCATTAAGGCTTTCATCTCCACCAGACCATATTTAATATGGAAGAAGTAGCCTGACCCACTTTTGTATAACACTAATTGTTAATAATTTTTTCCCCTTACATCAAAGGCTAAGTTTGCTTCTCTACAACTTCCAATGATTATATTTTGAGTTTTCAACAAGTCAAATGTCTCTTCTACCTGACAGTTGCCCAAGTATGTGAATTAAGCTTCACCTTATCTTTTCTTTTCCAGGCTAAATATTTCTAGTTGCTTCAACTGATCTTTATTTGGCAAGATTTCAAGGTCTTTCACCATTCTGGTCTCTTAATTTATCAATGTACTTCCTAAAATTTGATGCCCTCAGCTAAAAATAAAACTCCTAACATGGCATGACCGTGGAAGACTCCAGCAAGACCATCTCGTTTCTTCTTGAAAATTTCTTCTCAAGTTTTCTGAATCCCTACTATACTCCTTATAGCAGCTGTTTCAAACCTTTTTCATTCTCCTCAATTCCAAAACTTAGCTCCATTCCCTATATTCCCCACTTTACTACTCTCCACAACTTCACTTTCTACTTTACAGAGACATCTAACATTTGTTCCCTCAATTCTCTTCCTTCATAGCTTCAAATTTCTCTGTATCCTCATCCAATACTTTTGCCCTTACTCATCACCTTAATCCCAATATAAACCATTCTATTCCTATCATTTAGTTCTAAGTAATGGTGAATTCTAAGATACAGTTATACTAATGCGTATAACTGATATTTACACAGATTTCTTTTTTCTTTACAAAGTACCTTACATATATTTCCTCATTTGATCTTCATAGAAACCCTGTGGAGTAGATCTCAAATCTTCCTAATTCTTTTTTTAACTTTATTCCACCAGTATACCCTTGCTTTGCATCTTTAATACCTACCTTGTGGTATTAAAGCATTTTCCCCCCAGAGGCAAGAGAGGTAAAAAGGGGGAAAAAATAAATGCTTGAGAATGAAAAGAAAACTATCAACTTTTAAAAAATTAAAAATAAGGAAAAAATAAATACCTACCTTGCCACTGGCTCCTCTTCTGCCTACAAATGTGCTTAAGTATTGCTTACCTAAAAAGCCTTTCCTTTAACATGCCAATGCCTCTAAAGATACTTTATCATCTCTTCTCTTATTGTTAAATGCCTCATTAAGTTTAGATTACTTTTGCTAGTTTTGAAGCCTATGCACCAAAATATCAACTTCCTGTAGTCTAGCTTTCAACCCATACCTACTGAAATTGTCCTTTCAAATGTTTTCAATAACTGTGTAACAACCAAATTCAAAGCCCTTTCTCAATACTTATGTTCCTGAACATTCACTGACTTTGCCACTCTGGCAACCTCCTTCTTCTTGACACTCTATACATAGTCTCTTGGTTCTTTGAACTACATTCCCCCGTGTCTCTTCTTAACCTCTCCTTCGAATTCTTCACTACTGTCTGTTCTGCTCTTTTCACATATGGGTTTTTAGGGTTTTATCCTCAGCCATTGCCTCTACATTCTTCCCAATTATAATCCCATTCATTTGAAGATGATTCTTAAATCTATAATTCTAGCCCTGATCTTTTTCCTAAGTATCAGAGACATATCAACTGTCTACTGAGGGGCGGCTAGGTGGCTCAGTGAGTAAGAGCGCCGGCCTCGGAGTTGGGATGACCCAGGATCGAAACCAGCCTCAGAAAATGAGCACCCACACAAAAAAGATAATGACTAGCCATGTAACCTTGAGCAAGTTACTTAACCCCAATGCTTAAAAAAAAAAATCCATTCCTCTCTCATAATTTCCCTATTTCTTTTTTGAAATTACTAACATTTTTGTTTTTACATAACATTGATTTCTGTATATATTTCTACCCTCTACTATTCAGATAGCCTTTTCTTTTAACAATGATTTAAAAAGAGAAAATTAAAAAACAGTTCAGCAATAACTAATCGATACTATCTGAAGCAGTCTATGAAGTATTATATACTGCCCCTTCTGCAATGAAAGGAGGGAGGTGATTTTTTTTTCAACTCTCTTGGGAGGGGGAGGAGGACAAGTTTGATCATTTTAATTACCATTATAATTACACCACCTTCAGTTTTATCATTTTGCCTCCTCTATTTATAAATAGCACTACAATTTTCCTTCCATTCAAACTTTCTCAAAGTCTTAGTCGTTTGTGACTACACTTTCCCTGAATGCCCATGTCACAATAGTTGCCAAGCCCAATGGACTAAACCTCTGTCCCCTTTGCTTCCATTCTCACAGTTAACAACACACTCTAGGTCCTCTAACCAGTTTCCTACTCTCAATGCTTCGTTTATACTTTCCTTCAGCTATTCATTCTGTTGCCATATTTAAAACCAGAAGGACTTTCTTTAGAATACATTCCCCTAAGTATCTGGTTCTGCCTTGTCATGTGGCAACTCACAGAAAGAAGGATGTACAGTAAGAGTAGCACTGGCATTAACCAGTTCATTTCCAAAATACTTGTACAAAGCTACTGTTTTCTTCCCAATTCCTTTTCCTCTGTGCAGGCTCTTCAAAAACTACTCTCAAAAGGACTGGTATAGAGTGAGTGCTGTTAAAGATCTCCATTCAGTAATTTTATTTTATGTTTATTATTTAATATTTCAGAATTCCATTAAAGCAAACTTAACATGATATGTAATAAATGTTTGCCAATTCAGTTAGTAATAATTCTTATGAGTATAACAGTAAACTATAGTTTAAATCTCCAAAATTAAGTCCAAGATATTCCTCTCCAATTTTAACTCAAAATCAGAGAATTTGAAAGTTGGGAAAGACCTCAGTGGCCATCTAGTTCAACTCATTCACAGAAACACTAGAATACATTTAACAAGTGATCATCTACCTTCTGCTTGAAGAGACCCGAAGACTGGGAGTTTCAAAAAGTAAACTATTCTACTTTTGAACAGCTTCAATTGTTAAAAAATTTTTCCTGAAGAGAAGCCAAACCTTGCCTTTTTACAACTTCTACCCATTCATTCCTCCAGATTCTGTTCTTTGGGACCAAAGAGAACATATTTAGTCTCTATTCCAAATGACAGCCCTTCAAATAATATAGCTGTCATGTCCCAAGTCTTCTCTTCTCCAGACTAAACATGACCAGTTCCTTCAACCAATCCTGCTGTCAGAGATTCAAGGATCTTTACCATCCTAGCTTCCATCCTCAGAATACCCTCCAGAATAAGAATGTCCTTAAACTGAATACAAAAATTCAGAAGAGGTCTAACACAGGATTACTTCCTTATTCTTGGAAGCTAGGACCCACAAAACCACACTAACTTCTGGGGCTGCCACTTCACACTGGTGATTCACACTGAGTTTGTAGTCCACCCAAACTACCAAATCTTTTTCAGAACTCATCTACCCATACCTCACCTGTTTCATGTTTTTCACCTTAGCACAAGATTTTTCCATTTATCCCATGGGATTTCATTTTATTAGATTCAAGCCAATGCTCTAGACTTTCTAGATCCTTTTGGATCCTGACCACCATCCAGTGTGTGGTTCAATAATCACTACCAGTTCTGGGTCATCTGCACAGGTAAGAAACATGTCCTCTAGGCCTTTAGTCATAGGTAAAAATGTTAAACAGCACAAGGCCAAACACAAATCCCTGGGGTACTTACCAGGGACCTGCCAACACATTTACACCGAGTCATTAATTACTGAGTTCAGCCATCCAATCTCTTCTGAATCCATTTGATTGTATTACTGTTTAATATATCACTATCTTTTGCAAAAATGCTTTGCTAAAAACTAGATTAACTATATTCATAGCACTGCCTTCATCTACTAGTTTAATAATCCTGTAAAAAAGGAAATAAAGTTTAGTCTTGTATGACTTGTTCTTGATGAAGCCATGTCCTTTGTAATTACTATTTCCCCTTCTAGATATTCATCAACCATTTTACTTGTTTTGCATATACAGAGGTCTTTGTATTTTATTAAAAAATTAATCCAGAATTAATGAATGTATTATATAGTGGCACAAAATTATTATAGAGCCATAATCACATATTTTTAAACCCTTATATCAGTTTGAGTATAAATGTTAATGATTTAGTATCTGTACTTCTCATTTTTAGGTTTAGAAATGTACAGGCATTTTAATAAAACACAATATTCAAAATACATAGTTTTCTATTTAGGTTACTGTTTTAGACAATTCATTTGAAAATTGTTAACTGCTGCTATTATTCCTCAGACCACAGCTTCTACTATCTAAAGCAATAAAAATAGACAGCTTTAAAGAAAATACCAACTTATCATTACTTCACTGATTTAAATAAATACTGAGAACTAATTAACCCTAAAAATAATATGACAATATGCAATATTCCTAGAAATATGACTAATGAATATAAAACCTTTCATTGTAAAGTCCATTACTTTGGAATTTTTTAAAGTGCGACTTACATGTGCTACATTTGATGGTCGGTTAATCTGCTGAATATCAGCACTATTAGTAATATTTCTCAATGTCCGTACAGCTGGACTCCAAGTAGTCATCATTTCTGGTCTTTCAGAGCTTTGGAGACCTTGTCCTGAAGCCATTAAATTACTTCGGACATCTGGAGGCAAAATGTTGCTTGGAACTGGAGGGACATTGGCACACAAATTAATTAAACCCGACTCCTTTCCCTGAGGCAGTCTGCGCTTTGCTGCAGCTATCTGTGGGACTTCAGCTGGGGTCCAATTCAAATTTCTCTCTTGTTTTTCAGGAGAGGAGTCTGAGGAATCATCAAACATTAATTCCCCTTTAGATTTTTCAGTGTTTGATTTAGGTGAAAATGGTTGGTCACCTAATGTTGATCCTTCTTGAGAACTTGCAGGACTTGACAATTTTTCATCTGTACTGCCTTCATTTTGAGAATCCTGTTCTTCATTTTCGACTTCATCCTCCTCCTCCTCCTCCTCTTCTTCCTCCTCTTCTTCTTCATATATAATTAGACGAGGATGATAAAAGCCTTCCTCCTTTTTAGTTTTATCAGCTATTGAATCCAGGACCCAGTCTGGTGTCACAATTTTAATGCTTTCTCGCTTAAGAGCACATTCATATTTTTCCTGAGGAGAAAATAAAAAATAAATTAAAAGCCCTACAATTCAGTTTCTCTCCTTTCACTCTAACTTGGTAATCAAATAATTTCCTGGAAACCTGTATAAATAAAAATGGATTACAACCTTCATGCCACAATATAGAATCACTGTTATCTATAACTAAATCTTATAGTAAAAAATAGTTCTGAAATGATTATATTAAGCTTACCTGTAGAAATAACCTAAATTTCCATTTAGTCACGATATGTTAAACTCAAAACAACAAAAACATTATATTTCAATTGACTAGAGGATTCATAGTTTTATATATTCATGAAAACAATGTAAAATGAATTTTAGTAAAACAAATCCTATATTTAAAAAAGTGAAAGTGCATTTAAGGAAGGCGATGGTAATTTTCTTTTTGTAAAGGTAGATTTTTACATATAGGATTTTAATAAAGCATACTGCTTTTAGAAAATACTAACTATATAATAATGACATCCCTTTTAATATTAGAATGTAACAGAATTGGGGAACAAGAGTTAGAAAGAGTTATTTAATGGTAATGGAAAACAAAGAATAGAGCTAGAGAGGAGCCAAAGGTGATTTCATTAATACAAACAATAGAACTTGCATAAGGAAACTGTCTCCCAATGTAGATGGGCACCTTTTTCTGTAACTTATAATCTTAGAAAGTTGCCTTGAGCACTCACAGTCTAAGTAACTCAGGGTTACATAGCCAGTGTGTGTGTCAGAGGGAGGGCACTAGGCCATGCTGCCTCTCAAGGGAAGCTAAAGAAAATTTAAATTTAATTATGGTCAAGCAATTAGTATATGTAATTCTTCCACTTAGGCTCTATTCTTGGTTCTCTACTGTTCTTTCTCTGTATCTCTCTATATGCCCTTTGGTGGTCATATCCAATATAGTGGCTTCAATAAACACCTTTAGTATGATTTAGTATCTATAGATCTAGCCCCAAGCTCTAACACTGAACTGTATTTCAGACTATCTGCTGGTCACTGCCACATGAATGTCCTACCAGCAAATCAAACTTAGCACATCTAAAAGTGAACCCATTCTCTTATGAAAATCCATCACTCCTTCTATTTCCCTATTTCTGCTTATGGCACCACCATCCTCCCACAGCTGCCCAGTCTTTAAAAGCCTCAGAATCATTTAATTCAATTCAACATTTATTACGCACACAAAATATATAAAACACACATGCTACACACCAGAGATATTTCAAGAATTGGCGATTTCATAAATGTAAATACTCCCTCTACATATTGTGCTTTCCTACTTTCACCTAGAATAGAATCTTTTATGAGTTTTAGAAAAACATAACAACGAACCTTCTAGTAATGAACCACTTCAAACTATTAAAACTGTTTCTTGGAAAAAGGACAAATCAGTACATCCCTGATCATGGTCAAAACCATTTAGGCTTAGTAAACCCTTCAGATTGTGCTTTCAAGTGTCACCGAAACACCATGATGGGCCATCAAATTAAGACTGTAGGACAGTCTGTGAAGCAACATAATCCCTGCCCCAAAGAAGCTACTAAACTAATAAGAGAATCAAACACATATATACATATACATTAAACATAGTAGGTGATAAGGTAATTGAGGAGAGGAATCACTTTCATCTGAAAGAATCAGGCAAGGCTTGACAGACATGACACTCATGGGATGAAAAGAAAGGAGAAATATTTCAAGACAAAAAGGAACTGGGGCAGAGGGGAGGTACAAGAATAAAGGAAAACCTATACAAATGCAAAGTGGGGGAAAAAAGAAAGGATAAGACTGAAAAATGACTAACATCAGTATAATTTGAATACAGTCTACAAAAGGCAAAGAATGAAATAAAGGTAGAAAAAATAGGTGTGGAAGCCAGACTGGAGGAACTGATGATGTTTTTAGGGATCTGGGAGACACTGAAGATTTTCAGTCAAGAAAGTAACAAACGTTACCAGGATTACTCTGACAGGAAAGAGTGGGATGAGGAAGACAGATTCAAAACAGAGAGGTCAGTTAGGAAACTGTGACAATAGTTCAAGTAAAAAGTACTGAGTATGTGGCCACAAAAATACTGCTTAGTTGACAAAAAAAGAAAATGACAAATGTTGAAAGGGCTGTAGGAGATGCACTTTTGGTGGAGCTATGAATTGGTCTAGCCATTATCAAAAGCAATTTGGAACTATGCCTCCAAAATTACTAAATTGTGAATATAGATTGATGCAGCAATACCACTACTAAGCCTACAACACAAAGAGATCAAAGAAAGAGGATTAGGACCCATATATACAAAAATACTTAGAACAGTTCTGTTTATAGTACCAACAAACTGGAAACTAAAGGTGATAATCCATCAATTGAAGAATGGTAGAACAAATTATGGTACAGAAATATAATGGAATACTACTATGCCATCAGAAACAATGAAGTTTTAATTTTAGAGAAATTTTGGAAGACCTGAATGAACTGATATGAAGTGAATGAATGGAACCAGAAGAACAATTTATACATTAACAACCCTGTAAAGATAAACAACTCTAAAAGACTTAAGAACTCCGATCAATGCAATGACCAAACAAAATTCCAGAAGACCCACTATGGAGAATGTTGTTCAGCCATGACTCTTGATGACCCCATTTAGGGTTTTCTTGGCAAAGATAGTGAAGTAGTTTGACATTTCCTTCTCCAGCTCATTTTACAGATGAAGAATAGAGACAAAATGAGTTACCTAACCTCCTTCAAGTCACACAGCTAGTGTCTAAAACCAGATTTGAAATCAGGAAGATGAGTGTTTCTGACTCCAGGCCCAGTGTTCAATCCACTGCGCCACCTAGCTGCCCAGTAGCTACCTACTTCCTAAAAGAGAAAGAAAGGGGGAAGGGAACAACACTTATTAAGTGCCTACTATGTACCAGGCACTGTAGTGCTTTGAAGATCTTATCTCATTTGATCCTCTTAAGGTGCTATGATATAAGCACAAGCAAGGCAGGATTTTTGTTGTTTTTCTTTTTGGAGTTCAGTTTCCCAAGGTCGTGCTAAACTGTAAACATCTGAAGGATCAATCTCCTCTGAACCCTGGTAATTCACAGTTGTGCCGAGTCACAGATTGTGATGCCTTCTGGCTCTGAGCCTATTAGTTGAAAACTACATATATTGGGAGGTTGGAATTTTACTTTGGGGTCCATTCATGGGAAGAATGTTTCTTTGTGATTTGGTCAGACCTGACTCTAGATAGTCATTGTTAAGGAGCCCCCTGGCTTTGAGAATCCAAATGCTGATGCTCCCTTGTCTGATTATGTATCTATTGCTTTGTTTAGACAGTTAGAGCCCTATCAGATCTCTGTGCCAATTTCTCTATGTTTCTCTGCTTGTATTGTCTCCACATCCAGAGTGCTGATTCTTTCCCTGAACTAGTGAACGATTTATATATGTTTAATTAAAGTAAGATTGTTGACCCCTTTAAAGTTGTCTTTTCCTTCTTTAAAGCAGATCAAAGAACCTATGCTAGCAGGCCATCCTGGGTGTGCCAGCATGCTTGCTAATACATATAATCACCACTTTACAGTTGAGGAAACTGAGACAAACAGAAATTAAGTGACTTGTCAAAGGTCAGAAAGCTAATAAGTGCCTGAGGCTGAATGTGAACTCAGATATTCCTAACTCCAGGGCCAGCACTCTATCCACTGTGTCTTGTAGCTGCCAGAGACTGATGACTAAGAAGAGAATGAGAAATATGTCTTTAAGCATGGTCAATGTAGGGATTTGTTTTGCTTGACTTATGATAGGGCTTTGTTTTTCTTCGTTTTTTAATTTGAGGACAGGGGAGGGAGCAAGAAAATAGACGCTTGCAATATTTTTTTTAAAATAAAATTCAAAAAAATTTGAGGCCAATTTAAAGAGGATCATATTTTTTTTCAGTTCACTATGAGCAATATTTTAGGCAACTAAATATAATAATACAAATACCAGGAGGTATAGTTTTAGTACTCCTTCTACCACTTGCCTGATATATGACCCTGGGGGTGTCACTTTTCATCTATGGGACACAACTGCCTCTTTTTTTTTTTTAAAGATAGAAGAGAAAATGAACTAGAGTATAATACATCTTTAACTAACAGGCTGCTGCTGGACCAGATGTTATCTTGTCATGACTTTCAGATGTTAAATTTATGATTCTACTCAGGAATGGAACAAATCCTTAACCTGTTTAAAGAAAATTATACTAATGAGTTGAAAGAAGTCACTTAAGCACCTGGATTCCAAAGGGACTGATAAACTGATAATCACAGAATTATAAGACATTGGAGAACATCCAGCTTTTGGTAGCAATTCTCCAAGCATAGAAAGCATGCTTTCTTTTTTCCAATTAACTCAATCAACCAGCACTGAGTAAATGCCTACTCTGCACCAGACACTGTACTAAATACTGGGGACACAAAGAAGAACAAAAAACAGTCCACACCCTCAAGGAGTTCACAGTCTAAGAGAAGGCAATATGAATAGAAATATATACAAACAAGCTAAAAACAGGATGAATTTGGGGCAGGAAGGGAGAATATCAAAAGGAAGGCACTAAGATTAAGGAAGGCTGGGAAAGGCTTCTTGCAGAACCTGAAACTTGAAGAAAGTCAGGGAAGCTGGAGGTGGAGATAAGAAGGGAAACCATTCCAGGCATAAGGTACAAACAGTGAAAATGTTCGAAATCTGGAGGAGTGTTGTATATGTATTCTAAAATTAGAATTTAGAACTACAAAAAGAAAGCTTTTCTAGTGTTCCAATAAAGATGAAGAAAAAAGGTTAAGGCTAAGGTATAATCTGTTAAATTAAGTTTCTTATATTTTTCACCTGGATTATATTGTCAAATAATAGTTAATATAACAATATTCACCCAAATCTGTTTTTGTTATGAGGAAATAACCATTATCTGCAACAAACAAACTGCAGGATGAACAATACAAACTGGAATTCAGGTATTTACTAATTATTTAACCTCAAAAGTTTCTACAGAGTTCGGAGCCGGCCTCAGACACTTAATCCACACAAACAAAAACCTAGCCGTGTAACCTTGGGCAAGTTACTTAACCCCAATTGCTTTAAAAAAAAAAAAAGAAAAGAAAAGAAAAAAAAAGTTTCTACAAAATGGGGAAGAGAAACTCCTTGATAGGGAGTGATAACATTTATCCTTCAATAGTCTTCCACTTCAGTACATCTATTATAGCATAGCTAACCATTTTCCTTTATTCCATTTTAGATTCACTGCTGAGGGAAATTCTGGTGAAAATGCTGTCCTTCAAAGAAGACAGTGAAACATTTATCATAATCATTTTGTTTTGGTCTACCTGAAATTCTTAAGTAGTCAAAAACTGTTCTCTCCTAAAAGGAATTTACCTGCTTTCAAAAGATATTCAGTTTTTTAAAGAATAAAAGAAACATCACTTTGTATTCCATAAAGACATACACATGATAATAAAATTGTACTTTGAAAACTTTTATTTTTGGAAGAAAATCAGTATTCTGTTTCTGGAAGGCTTGAGCCTAAAATGCAATTTTTCTTAATTGATTTTCTAAATGTAAGCATTTTTATTTTAAAGAGATAAATGTCCAAACAAAGAAAATCAAATATTGATTTTCTATTTTATATGATTCCATTCTGTAATTGATTCTATTCTCTAACTGCCTGATCCAAGCCTCTGAATTAAGTTCAGAAGTTCACGAGTCCAGAAATTCCATTTTCTCTGAGTTAATTTAAAATTCAGTAGTTAGTCCTATAAAATTAACATAAATATAAAATTAATTCAGAGAAATCTATACACAATTAAGGTAGACTTGTTATCTTACTAAAGAGCCTTGTACATCCATGTACAACTGAGAGATCTCCTATCTTGCTATAAAACCTTACAAGACACAAGCGGGCACCAGAAAATCAGTTTTCTCTGAAACATTGGCCATCCTTTAAGAAGTCTGATCTGTTAGCACCGTGACACTAAACATGCAGGTGGACACCATCAATGAGCTTTCCATAGCAATAAGATAGGAGAGGGTTGTTGCTAACCCTGCATTCCTGATTCTATCTAATGATACTGTTTTCCATCTGGGATGCTTCCTATTCTTTGTTGTCTTGTACTTCCCAAAACTATATAAAGGCTAATAAGCCCTATTTTGTAGTCTTTTGGCTAACTGAGGAGGTAAGAACCACTTTATCAGTAATTGCTAGCCTAACCAAAAAATTGAACAGGCTCAGAACTCCGTGCCTCAGTTTACCTTAATTTCAATCGTGACAAAATTAATAGTTTCTTAATGCCTTAAGATATGTAACACATCACCTTATGTCACAATTCGTGGGGATCTTGAACAAGAAATACTTCATAGCCAAGACTGAAAAAGTGTTCACAGAGTTTAGGTCACAGTTAAGAGTTTGCTTCATTGAGTAGAATGATCATTACTTAACTTTCAGCACTCCTTCAGAGAATCATTTTCCCAAAGTCATTCAATCCTTTGCCCACTCCCTTCTACAAGGTTTCTTTTCTCCATCAAGTCAAAGATAAATCCAAGAAATATTTCCACCAATTGAAAGAATAAAAGAGACTTCTTCCATCTGATCTTTACTTTCAAGGCAAAGGTGGGGAAACGAGTAGGCCTAAAGATGGATCATTACCTTATTATTATCTTCAAAGCATGAGAAAAGGTAATGACCTCAACTAGATGAGAGGTATTTTCCCCAGGTCTGCTTGCAACTCTTAATCCATTTTCCCAGACCATAAGTTTTGTTCTTAACCTTTTATATACATACCAGAAAGAAAGATGGTACAGGGGCAGCTAAGTGGTGCAGTGAATAGTGCACAAGCTCTAGAGTCAGCAGGACCTGAGTTCAAATCTGGCCTCAGACACTTGACACAATTACTAGCTGTATGACCTTGGGCAAGTCACTTAACCCCAATTGCCTTGCCCCCCCCCCAAAAAAAAGATAGGCTTAAGACAAAGAGGAAAAGGATTGGTGTAGGGCATTGTTTCTCTAGGAGGTTTTAAGTACTGATAAGATTTCTTTTACTCAAGTTAATTCAGAAAAGGACTTGAGACTTAAAAAATATTAGTTTCTCAATTTTTTCAGCTGAATTTAAAATGTCACTTTAACTTGTCTCAATTTCAATTAGATAAACTTTGTGATGAATAAAAAATGTTTAAACTAACAGTCTACAGTCATATCTATTTCAGCTTATAACTTTTTCTACCTACAATGTATGATGGGAAATAAACTAGAAGATTAACTCATAAGAACAGACTCACTGCTACTAGTTCTACTAATTCCTGACAATTTTATGCATGATGTTGGGAAGTCAATTAACCATAGTCTCAGTGGCCTCATTTATAAAATGAGGACATGTTAACTTGCTGAGCCACCATGATATGTAAATATCATAGAAAAACATTTTTAATAGAGTTAATTATATACAACTATAACAATGTAGATGGACAAATTAATAAAAGGAAGATGAAGTATTAATTGAAAAACTAATGAAGATTTAAGAGAAGAGATAATGAAACAACTTTTCCCCCACAGCAGAGAGGTGAGAGACCTCTTATTCGAGAAAACTCGTATACAATGTTGAACAGTTTCTACTGGATGCTTTTGCTTAATTGATTTTCTTTGTCTTAAGGTGCAATTCAGAGTGTAACAGTGATGTAAACACAAGGAGTCAATAAAATGTGTTTTTAAGTGCCCTAGGAATTTGAGATGTTATTAATTTCTATTTCTACCAAAGCAATGTTATATAGTAATGGAAAAGTCATCCATATTGACAGAAGCATTTTTAAGATCTGTCATTTCAATGTATTATTTTAATTTTATACCATTTCAATAAAAATATTTATTAAGTGCCTACTATGTGCCAAGCATTGTCCAAGTACAAAGACTGAAAAAGCCCGTACTCTCAAGGAGCTTACATTCTAACAAGGACAACAAAGACATAATAGCAATAGAAAGTGAATAGATACAAATACAAAGTAGTCCAGCAGAAATTAGCTTAGGAGAGTAAGAACTAGTAGCTAGGGAGATCAGCAAAGGCTTCATGCAGAAAATGGTGCTTGAATTGTGTCTTAAAGGAAGAGTAGGATTCAAAGAGCCAGAGATAAAGAAAATCAGGGAGGATGGGCCAGGGCAAAGGCAGCAAGAAGAGATGCAGTCTTAGTTTGGAATCAGGTTGTGAAGGCTGCTAAAAAGCTAAATAGGAATATATACTTTATCCTAGAGAAAACAGGAAGCAACTAGAGTTGATTAAATGAGAAAGGGAGTTATGGTCAGATACAGGCTAAAGTAAAATTATTTGTCAGCAGCATGTGGGATGAAATAACAGCGAGATATCTGAAGCAGAGAGATCAATTAGAAGGCTATGGAAATAATCTAGGCAAGAGGAGATGAGGGACTGAACCAAGGTGGTAGCTGTATGACCACAGAGAAGGGGTCTGCATTTGATAATCTTAAAATCTTAGAAACAATGACTTCTTATATTGGTTGCATGATCTTAAAAGTATACATTCATAACAACAGCTAATAATTTCAACTTTTCTTTTTCAATGAGCATACTTTTGAATATTTGGGCATAGGATCAAAGAAATAAATAGTATACTAATGACTTACTGATAAGCACTAATTAGTAAATAACTATCAATAAATTTCAGATCAGAATAATCCTAAATAGTAAAAAATCTGAAAAAAAAAAGATTCATGCTCCCAAATTAAATTATTAATCTTTGAATATTCAATTTCAATCAGTTAATAGAAAGATCGAGAAGTATCTGAAATTTTATTTATAATAATACAGGAGATGAAACTCATGTCTAAGTTGCTAGTAAAACCAAGTTAAGAGTATAATGTAACCTCTTAAGAGATATAATATAGGCCTCATTCTCTTGAAAGGGGCCATTATCATATTGAAGATCAATTTGTTATGTTTCTGAAAGTCTTTTTATAACTGTGTTATCATTTACCATCAAGAGATTATTAAGTATTCAGTCTCCCAGATAGAATCTAAGTAGTTAAAAGTCACTGATGTAGAGGAATCAAGAAACAATTTCAAGTCTACTCATTCCTCTTTCTGCCATCACAGGCTTAGGAAGGTGGGGATGAGCCAATCAATTACTTTGAAACTAGATGCCTGCTGAGGAGCAACCTGCAGGTCTACCTCTGGCATGACATGATGAATGAATACTATTAAGGTTAACAATCTATAGAACCTCAGAAAACAAATAGATGGCGACTGCTGATAAAGCATCCTTCCTAGATACTATATACAGTTCTACTTGCTCCTTCACTTATGCCTCCCCATTCTTATGACTCCCCATGATAGCAAAGAGTTGCTATCCTATTTCACAACCAGACCTTCCCTGTGTACTAAACAATCATTCAATGCTAAAATTTTACCATCTCTAGGTCCTCAATGCTATCATCTGGCCTCCAGGTCACTCACCCTGTAGAGTAATTGGGTTAGACAAGATGGTCTGTAAGGTCTCTTTCCACACTAACTACACTTATTCTACACACCTGGTAGCTAACTTTCTTTTGTCCCAGTTTTAATAAGAAAGTTGTATTTATCTCACGCCCCCATGAGTCAAGAGGAAGCTACTCTTATTACAGAATAAGAAAAACTAAGGCAAAGTGTAGCCTGGGAAATTAAAAGGACAAGGAAAATGTGGAAGGGTCTGCCCCTACTAATCTGAACAGAAACTCTGTCTCTGTTTACAATTTCCCTGGCCCAGGTCTCTTCTTCTGTTAAAAAAAAAGAGAAAAGAAGAGGAAAAAACCCAAGAGTTCAGAAAAAAGTAGAAGGTCAAAGCAGGTAGCTCAGGTTTCTATTTGCTAGATACCAAAGCTATCAATAGCCATCTGAAAAAAATGCTCCAAATCACTAATAATTAGAGAAATTAAAATTAAAGTGATTCCAGGGTTCTATGTCATACCCATCAGACTGGCTTAGTTGACAAAAAAGGAAAATGACAAATGTTGTAGGGGCTGCAGGAAAAGTGCATACCAAAATACACTGTTGGTACAGGTATGAATTGGTTCAGCCATTCTGGAAAGAACTCTGGGCCAGGCAAGGTGGTAAATACCTGTTACACCAGAGATGAGGGAATTAGTGAGAATAAAGATCACTTTAGTTCAGGAGTTCTAAACTGCAGTAAGGCTGAAGACTGTTGGTTGGGTTTCCACCCTAAGTCTAGCACCAAAGAGGGCAAAATGGTCCAGGTCTGAAATGAAGGCCAATCAGCAGTGGAATCAGGCCCAAAAGTAGTCAGTGTATTTCCAGCCTGAATGAGATAGGGAGACCTAGACTTTAAAAAAAAAAAAGTAGCAATTGGAACTGAACCTCAAGTCATTAAATTACCTTAGACAAAGCAAAACCAATTAGGTCTATACCCCAAAGAGATCAAAGAAACAGCACAAGGATGCATATGTACAAAAATACTTAAAGCAGCTCTGTTTATTACCAAGAGATTGGAAATTAAAGAGTGTGCTCAGCAACTGAGGAATGGCTGAAAAACTCACGGTTCATGAATGTAATGGAATACTACCATGCCATAAAATACAACAAAGGGGACAACTTCAGAAACACATGGGAAGATGTGTATGAATTGATGCAGAGTTGAGTGAATAGAACCAGAACAATTTATGTAACAACAACCTTGTAAAGACAATTTTGAAAGACTTAATTATCTGATCAGTTGGTGACACTGTGGATAGAATAGATAGATAAGACTCCAGGCCTAGAGTCAAGAAGATCTCAGTTCAATGTGACTTCAGACACTTACTAGCTGTGTTACCCTGGGCAAATCATTTAACTTCCCTGTGCTTCAGTTTCCTCAAGTATAAAATGAGAATAGTAACAGTACCTACCTCAAGGATTATTTCAAGGATCAAATGAAATATTTGTAAAATACTTATTAGCACAAAGTAGGCACTATATAAATGCTTATTCTTTTCCTTCATTTCTTCCTAATAAATGCTGTGACCAGAAACAATTCCAGAAAACCCATGAAGAATGTGATCCATCTCCTAACACCCTGTATATAAACTGTTGCCTGTACTGATTTAATAGTATAATCAGTGACAATAGAGCAAAAGTGGTGGACTGGGTATCAGGAATTGGGGAGAGATAGAGAGAGTAAGAGTCATAATAAAGAAAAGAGTCCCAAATAATTATGTTGGTGGTGTAAGCCCCAGGGAGAAATGGAAACACTGGGCATGATGATAAAAGAGAGTAATTTCAGAATTGTAGGGCATGGAATAACTTGGGATAGTGGTGAGGTTTAAGGTATTCACATTTTTGTGGGGCATGCTAAGATAGAATGGAATGGAGGTTATGGGAGTTCAGAAAGGTGATAAACTGGGAGGTCAAGGATATAAAGTTGTAAAGAGGAAAACTAAGACTGTATTAAACCTGAGAAAAGAACAGTTACAGATTTTGATCTGGAGTGGATCTAGCCTAACTCTCATTTTACCAAAGGAAACTGAAGCCCAGAGGAAAAAAATGTTACTTGAACCTGCTTATGAGAGCAAGGTCTGTGCTGTTTTTATTTTTGTGTCCCAGCACCTAGTGTAGCACCTTTGTATGAAATGGATGTTTTATAAATGTCTGAGTAAAATTTAATTGTCCATGGACCTATATAGCTTGATTCCACACTAGTTCAATGCTGTTATTTTTTAAGTTTTGCTACATATTAAAAAATAATATATAATAAACATTTTTCTTATTGCTCTTATTTCCCTATTCCCAAAATGAAAAAAAAGACAAGATACATGAAATGAATATGCATAGTCTAACAAAACAAATACCCATATTGCCCATTCTCAAAGATGTCTCATTCTACATTCTGTATTGCTATTAAATCAAATACTTATTAATAACTTCATAACTTTGTTACCCTAACTAGGGCAGTAATCACTAATGCTTAGTAACTGTTCTAGTGACTACTTCAAAAAGTATCACAATATCTCAAAACAGAATTCTACTTCAAGCAATTTTTAAATGAATATGTGTCCTAGAGTGCATAGCAAACACTAATGGGGATTGGGGTGAGAGGAGTATTGTACAATCAGACAATAATGGTGCTATTATTCCTTAGGTGATGATTGAATTAGGAATATCAAAACCAAAAAGATTTGATAATGACAGGTTTGAACTCAAACCAAATTTCAAAATGAAGTTCAGTGTATTCATTTACCACTATTCAATTCCTCTCCTGAAGAGTTTCACTGTACTTTTGATGTGAAAATATATGCATTTGGATTTGATTCAAAAGAAGTTAAGAAAAATAATCATACTGAGTTAAGGCAAAATGAAAGAAATCAAGTTAAATATTTGTAAAATTAACTGAAAGGGGCCTTGCAGATCATCATGTTCACCCCTCTCATTTTACATGAGGAAGCAGACCATGAGGAATAAAGTGATTTGCCAAAGGTCATCTAGCTCAGAAGTAATCAAGCTAGAATTCAAACCAGGGCCTTCCACCTATCTAATCTAGTAAGACACCTTTTTTCTGAAAACAAAGGCAGTGAAGTAAGTCACACTGCTTTCAGAGACAGCAATACCCATACTATAGCACAGTGCTTTGTACATATTTAGTGCTAAGTAAATGGTTTTTTTTTCATTCATTCATTCACTCCATTCATTAAATCTTATATATTCTACAGTTTTCGTCATCACTGGAAAGTAAGCAATGTTAGAAAAACAACACACTAAAAAGTCATAATTCTCTAGGATACAGAATCAAGGAAAAGGAAAAGACCATATAATTAATTCCAAGAATACATACAAATCTGTTTCAACTTCATCACAGCAAAATACCTTTTGTGAAAATCAGCACAAAGTCAGTAAGTGAAAATTTTTAAAAGGTTTTGTTTTACTGAAGATGAATCTTAAAATAGCAAAACTCTAAAAAAATAAGCTTTTCTTAAATACTCTCTAGATTTCTAATAGGTTACCTATTATAGATCATTAATAAGAAAATATGAAAACTCTACTTAATTCCCATTTAATAATCATGTTAGGACCTCTTTAAATGATTCATTAGACAGAATAATTTTTGTTCACATATAAGAATTAAGTTTCTAGTTTCATTTACATTTGAAGGAATAAATCTGGTGTTGTCAAAAATTGTCTTTCCCTCACCCCACAGAAGACAATGCATGTGTACAGTAATTATTTTGAATAGGAAATTTCTAAAGCAGAGACTCAAACTAAACTAAATAATGAAATACTATAATACATAACTCAAACTACTTAAATTAAAAATGTAAAGATGTAAAAGTAATAACAAAAGCTAAAATGTTTTTGGAAATGTTCAAAAGCTCAAAAGTATCAGTAACAATTTGAAAAACATGAAAGATGTAAATGCAATCATCAGCTGAGTCAAATGAGCAATCGAAGACAACCTTCAAAGAGGAAAAAAATGTATTTAAGAATACTTCAGAGCTATATTAAAAAAGGATTGTACATGGAAGACTCTTACCCCCTTTGGTTCTGGTACAATCAAATGAGTACACTTCTTATTGAGGCTCAGCTGGCAATCCCCCCCATAAAACGTAATCAAAGCCCACAGCGAACTTCGGTCTTCAGATGAAATCTAATAGAAAGTTAAAAATAAAACTTTTAGAGTTATGTAATGTGCTTTTTTCTTTAGATATCATGCCTTTTTTTTTACTTATGTATTAAAACACTATGAAACATTATATTTCAAAAAAACACTTTCCTTCTTTGTTAACCTAAAAGGTAAATAGGAAAATATTTTCTTAATGATAAAGAGTGAATATATTATAAAAGGGTTTATTTCAGTTGGAAGATTCTTTAAATTATATAGTCATCCTCAAATTAACTAAACTGAATTATATATTTATGGTTAAATATTAAGTTACCAAAAAGTTATCTGTAACCAGAAAAAATCTGAAACCTGCAGCAATAGGCTCTGATAAAAATACTAATACACTCTTGTTTGAGAAACTGACAGTAGAAAATGAACAATGATACTACCTTCTCATACCATATTTACACAACTATTTTTCTACCACTGTCTTCACAAAATTAAAAATAAATTAAAGCATGAAATGAGTCCTTCAAATATTTATAAAAAGTTTGAGTTGATGGAGAAAATATTTAGACCACTAGTGAACAAAATGCCAATGAAGGAACAGAAATAAGCTAATGGAATTTGTATTTTTCATAAATCTGAATTCAACTTCTATGCTTCTAAAACTTATGTGTAAAATACATATGCTCAACTTTCAAAATGAAAGTAACTACAAACAAATCCACTTGCATGAACACCTTAAAAATCTAAATATACCTACCTTAACAGTTAAATCATCCACTGAATTTCTCCATATTCTTAAAAACTTGATTTGCTCTTTCTGCTTTTCCATTAAGAGCTGCCTTTAAATCTCATTTCTTAATCATGAAAGCTTGTTTTACAACTCCTGGTACTCATGGTAGAATCGTTACCATGCAGCAGGAAAATCTTTCTGCTTTATCCTTTTGTTCGAATTATTTCATTTAAATGTTAAATAATTACAAAGAAAAGTACTAATAACAAAATTTAGAAAAAATGTATTTTATTTAACCTGTAACTAATATTCCTTATCCAAAAGGCATCAAGGAATGTCTAGTATTGTTTTTTAATCATTTTTGAATATAATTTAAAATGGTACATTATGCTACAATTTGGCACATATTACTATACCAACAAAAATATATAAATTATGTAATAAATTAATTCTTATTGAACTGAATGTTATCTTCATTAATATGCCTTTTAAAAGCATTATAGATAGTATAGAACCTTATACTGAGATTTGGACTAAATGACTGGCTAGCTCTGAAATTTTAATATCCTCATTTTATAGGTGCAAAAACTTAGGCCAAGAAAAATGAAGCAATTAGCTCAAGGTAATATCACAAGTTATGAGTGGAACCAGGACTCAAATACACATAAACATATGCCAAATAAGACTGCATACAGAAAGTTTAAAAATATAATAACTAGCCTACAACTTAGGATGTCACTTTTGCACCCAAAACGAGCACTTTAAAGGAATTTCTCCATGTCATACAAGAGTATTAGCAACCTGAATTCTAGTGCAGCTCTGAACTAGACAGAATATTACCATTGGCTAGCTACTTAATTCTTTCTACCACTGGTGAGGATTACATTACATAAAATTAAATAATACACTTATTAAGGCCCTATTCTGTACTGCAAAGCACTATGCTACATTCTGGGGATTCAAAGGCAAAACTAGAACAGTTCATGTCCCTACAGAGCTTATGTTCTCCTGGTGATACATAACGCATATTCAAATAAGTAAACACATAGTAATGTCAGAAGGAATAGAGCAATAATAGTAGAGTAGGGGAAGGTACAGGAGAACTTGAGAATATTTTTGAACTATAGATAGCACAAGAGCTGGACCTTAAAGGGAACTAGGTATCTTGAAAAGATAAAAGATGTATTCGAAATCTGTGAGGGAGACAGTGCAAAAGCACAGAGAAGGGGCCTACAGACAACTTAGTTTGACTCAAATGTATAATGTGTGAAGGGATTAACATTAAGTGCATAAAAGTAGGTGGATTTCAGACTGAGCAGGGCTTTAAATGACAAGCTGAGTTTTTATTTTATCCCAGCAGCAAAAGAAGTCACTAAAGATTGTTTTAGCAAAAGGATGAAATGATCAGACTTGTACCTTAGAAATACTATTTTGTCGGAATTGTGGGTTGGTGAGGGAAGAGAGTAAATATTGGAAGTCCAATTAGGCTACTGAAAATAGTCCAAGAGAGATAAAGAAGGCTCTAACTAGGGTAGTGGCTATGAGAAATGCTCTAAGGGTAGAATTAGTATGAGTTGGTTATGATTTCACTGGAGTGGGAGATACAGTATTCCAAAAACCTTAGTGCAGTTTTTAGATTTAACTATTTAAAATGGCACTAAAACTATGGAGATACCATGCAGTACAGGATGATTCTCTAAGGTTACAAACCTAGGTAAATGGAAGAATGGTGATCTCCTCAATGGGAGGTTTAGGAAAAACAACAATGAGTTTTATTTTTCACATGTTAAGTTTGAAATTTCCTGTTGGACATGTTCAGAAATATTATAAATGTGGATTGAAATTCAAGATAGAAGTTAGGGTTGGATATATGGATGTGGGAATCATCTCTAAGGAGGCAAATTAATGATGGCAACTGATAAATTTAAAGTATCAGAAGACAAAAGAGTCAATGAAGGAATCTTGGGGAATATCCACATAGCAAGGAAAAAGATCCAGCAAAAGACACCCAAGAAAGGTCAGATAGGTAGGAAAAAAAATCATGAGATAGTATTGTAACAAAAGCAAAAATGGTTCAAGTAGGTTACAACAAAAAAAGGTCATCAGATTGAACAGCTAAATCACTAGGGAGCACTCGGTGGTAACATGGTAGGATCAAAACCCAAACTGCAAGAGGATGAAAAGAAAGAGAATAGCAAAGACAACAAGAATACTCAAGTTAACATGATATTCTTTCTAAGAATTTAGCGGTGAACAAGAGAAGAGATACACGATGATAACTTGAGGAGATGGCAAGGTCAAGTCAATGTTTTTTTAAGGATACAAAGTTTTTTTAAGCAGCAAGGAAGGAGGCAATGGGTAAGAAGAACTGACAAGAGAGGGTGTGTATATATACTGACAGGCAATGTTCCCAAAGTAGCCAAGATGAGAGAGGATCAAAAGCACAAGGGACTGTTATTAACAGAAAGGACTACTGCTTCTTCAAGGTCTAGAATAAAGAGAATGAGGGACAATGTGAAGAAGTTATGAATTATAGAGTAGGGGGAAGGGACTGGTAATCGCTTTTTCTCAATAAAGTAAGAGGTAAAGTAGTCTGCTGAGAGGAATGGGCAGGAGGTTGTTTCAATTTTTTCCTTTACCCCCAATGTTCTGCCCTTATCCAAGCCTTCAACTTTTCACATGAATTATCTTAATTAGCCTGTCTAAAGCTAATGTCTTCCTCCCTCCAGTTTACCATAAACACCACTGCCAAACAAACCTTCATAAAAATATCACTCATCATTCCTCTACTCAGAAATCTATAATGCCTCCCCCTAAAGTTCATCAAATTCAGAATTCCTCAATCTAATTTTCAAGGTCCTCTAGTATATGATCACTACCTGACATGACTACTATCTACCACCTCCTTCTAAGTCAATATTGCCTGTCTCCTTTTTTCCATGTACTCCCCACAAACCAGGTTCATGATATTCTCCCACCTGTGACATCTTGGTCCTTCTAACACCCAATATTTCCTTTCCCTGGCCTTTTGCCCTGCATACTGTATGTACCACACACTTTTTATTGCATATTAGGTTATTCTTTCTAAATCATTTATTCCACAAGGATACAAAAGATTTGTAAAAAAAAAAAAAATATTTCCTAAACTATCATAGTCCAGGACACTGGTAGGCAATCAAGAAACACTTTCTGGTGGAGATGTAAAGACACAGAAAGCAAATTTCCTTTTAATTTTCTATAGCTTATTTAAGGTCCTTCTCTAGCTTGTTATTCAACTCAGCACATTTTAGAATACACCGCCACACATCAACACCAGAATAGAGAGAAGGCAAAATTATCTTCAAACTTTTACTGGGGAGCAAAAAACTCTTCCTTTAGGACCTCCTCCCTCTTCCTCTTTTTCCTTCTCCATTTCCTTGGAAAATCTCAAAAATTTCACACAATGACCCAATTCATATCAACATCCTAGTGGAGGGGAAGGAGAAAAGGGGCAACTGGAACAAACAAAAAACAATCTCTAAGTACTGCCAAATAAACATTCCATTTGTTAGTTGGGGTATGGACTGAGGAACTTGTATGTTTCTCTATGCATCTAAGTGCTTGAATGGTTTCCTCCAATTATCTCCTCAGTGACCCTAGTTCTTCTAACTCCTTGCTGCTTCAGTTCTTTTCTCCTAAACTTCTAACATGTTCCTCCTACCAAAAAGCATCCTTTATTTCCATTCTCCATAATTAACTTGTTACACATGCTTCCCTCCATGTCCACCCTATACCATAACATGTCTCATTTACTCCTTCAACTTTTGCCAGGTTTCTTGATTTCTTCCTGTGTATCTTGGTGAAACCCTAAATCACTGTAATTTATCTTTCATCCTCGACCAATTTTCATCTACTCTTATTCTTTTAATACTCAAAATTCACTGAAAGTAAGGTAACATTCTCATTCCCCTAGGCCACATCCAAGCCACTGACAACAGTTTTACTGTTTTCTGAGAAAACCCCTTATATTGTTAGAGAGCTTAATTGTTAGAAAAATATTTCTTAAATTCTTTAAGAAACCTGCTTCCTGTAACTTTTAACTAGTGGTCTCAGATCTAACCCCTGGAACAACATAATTATAATTAGTTTACTGCTTCTTCTACAAGATGTCCTTCAAATATTAAGAGACACCTATTAAGTTTCTTCTAAATATTCTGTTTCAAGCTAAAATCACTATTTCCCTCAATGAATCTACCTGACACAGTTTTTAGACTTTTCACCATGTTGCTCACCCTGCTCTAAAAACACAACCATTGTCAATTTCTCTTAAAATTCACTGTCTAGGACTGAACATACTACTCCAGATGAGGGCACAAACTATAATGTAACCATTATTTTTATGGATCTTAACCATTTATTTCTAAAAATACAGCCTAGAATTATGAAAACTTTTTCTTTTAACACTCATCATTACATAATACACATTAGCCCAGAACACAGAGTATACTAAGTTTCCCAGATCTTTACATGAATATCAAACCATGTCTATCAAATTTTATAATTTTATAAGTGATTTTTAAAACAAATGCAAGACTGCCACTTAGCAGGGATGAATGTATAAAAATATATTCTTGTTGGAACAGTCCATTCTCACCTATAAAGACCCTTGTAAATCCTGACTCTTAGAATTTGGCATACATCTTTTCAAACACAAAGTAAGTTTTCAAGAAGTATTTCTTGATTGAAATGTCCTCATTTCCCCATGTCAAAGCTCCCATATCACACTTTTCATCCTGGTCATACTGACCTAACTCCCTGACCCAGACTCCACTAAGTATATTCAATCTCAATCTCTCCTCTGGACTGATGAACTTCTGAATCTGGAATTTAGAAATCCAATTTACTGCATTAGAAATAAGTCAGTAAATGCAAAGACTGCATGTCAGTAAAAATATATATTTTATTTTCAATACAGTATTCTAAGGTTTCAAAACAGACATTTTTAAATACCATCATCACCTTTACAAAGGAAAATTATATTAACTTCAACACTTAAAAGAAGCAATTTTCATATACTAGACAAAGTCTTTTATTCTTAAGGGTAAAATGCCCCCAAAATTTAATACTGTTTAGGTTGCAAAAAAAACTTGGTATATACTAGTGAGACTACAAATTGGAATTTTTTTTCCAAAAAACAAACTGAAAAATACACAGGAGTTAAAAAAAAAAAATCATACTAGACCCTAATAGCATAAACAGAAAAAAAAAACAATATATACACAGACTACAACGTAAAAGGGAAAATGCATACGAAAATATGGACAAATGGACAAAGGAAAATGAAGGGGCACAGAGGAAATAACTAATAAAATGTTATAGACATTTTAAATGTTGATATAATCCTATACCATCTATTTAGAGTTGGAAAAGGCTTAAGAAATCATTTTGTCCAACTTCTTCATTTACAAAATGAGGAAACCAAAGGCCAGGCAGGTTGACTACCAAAGGCTTCAAAAGAGAACAGACAGGGTTTAAACCCAGGTACTCAATTGTAAAATGAAGTTCACATAATTTTGTTGTTTAAAATAGACTAATTATTCTTAAAATTATTTTGTCTCCCAGATCAAAGACACCATCCCCAACTCTACTCCCAAGTAACTGGTTATGTGTGGACCAGGGCTATTAACTGTATTTTCAAAATTAATGCTCTCATGAAGTGAGAACTATATGAAGTGAGAGGGGTGGGGAAAAGATTCTATCTTTTAAAAGAACTTTAGGTATTTAGAACAAATTTATCAAATCACACTAATAGTAACTAAATTTACTCCTGCCTGGATTTAAGGATCAATTTTATTTCTTTTAACGTAAGATAAATACAAAGCGCTGAGTATGATCAGTAACCCAACCTATTTTTTATACATCCCTAATCTCATTACAAAATGAAAGGAAAAGTTCAGATTCTATTCCCAGCTCTTCTATATTCATTGAACACTACCATAAAAATATTTTCTTGAGAATACCAAGGTGAAAGTTTAGGACTAAGCCTAAAAAACTCTCTAAATTCCAAATGGCTGGCTATGTAGCCTAAATTATGCATCACTTTCAAATAATCAATAATAAATGTATCTATTCAGTTATTTAGCCTAGAACAATCCCCTCCTAAAAAAATCTTCCACCCAGGAAAAAATATATTTGATTATAAAAATTACCATTTATTCATGACTTAAAATGTATGGCAAATCTATATTAAATATCCAATTTAATAAGTATCTTCCCTAAATTTTTTTGGATTTTTATTATCCCAAACATGTAAAAAAAAATCCTCAGAAATTTGTTAAATTAGGACCATAATGATTCAAAATGATGCTTACCTGAGAAAGGCAGGCAGTGACTCCAAAAAAGATCTGACAAGATTCTGGAGAAAAACCATTCACTCTGGATAACAGCTATTAAGATTAACAATGCAACAAAACCATTGTATGTTTAGAATCTTAAGCATTCAATGTTTGAATATTTTCTCCTTCCCCTTTCAACAAAAAATCACCCCTAAAATGTCTTTATGGAAGAAATAGGTTGAGGGTGAGTAAAGAGGGGTATTCAGCCACAGTGGACTCAAGTACTAGAGTAAATAAAAATGAGAAAGATAAGAACAGAATCTTGTACAGTAAAGAGAAATAGAAGGTGAAGGTAGTGGGGGAGAGGGCAGACATAAGATTCCCTCATTTTTATGAACTAATTAGCTATAAAGCAAATTACAAAAGCCAAACCACTCTCCTATCTGCTATAAAACTGAAATATAGCCATGGGAATAAATTTAATCCTAACAACATACACATATAAGTACATACTTACTTTTTCCAAACTTGAGACTGGCAATTTTTAAAAGGACATGTTAAATGGACAGATTTGGGGGGAAGGGTACACAAAAATATTACTATTCCTATAGTTTAGTAAAAAGGGCACTGGACTACAAACCAAGAGACCAGGGTTCTATTCTGAAATCTGCCATTAAATAGCTGTGTGACTTTGGGTGTCACATGACCCATTTCCTAATGTATAAATTGAAGGGAGTAAACCGAACCTCTTAAATACCTTCCTAAAATTCTACTCAAGAAAAATTAATTCCTTTTCAAAATAATGTTCCATCTCTAATTTTAAAAGGTCAATTTTTGAAATTTATTCTCTTTCACCAAGGAGAAAAGTAGCTAACCCTTACTTTGGGCAGACAAGAAACAAGATTGAGGTTTTAAACTCTCTTGTCTCAATTTCTAGGCCTCTTGCGAAAAAGTAGTAGGTGACCCTAAGACAGGACATAGAGCTTTGAACAATTTTACTCCTGGTTGAAGTGACTTTTGTATGCCCGAAACTGATACATTCTAGTTCCATATACCAAAAATCTGATCCCTACAATATAGCAGTTCAAGAGATTTTTTTTTCCTTTCAGACTCAGAAATCAAAGGGGTCTAAATCCTCTCAGAAGCAAATCAAGTGCCTTGGCATAGCAAACAGCCTAGAGATCTCCTCTTTACTTCCTAAAGAATATCCATGAGCAGTATAGCCATTACTCAAATTGGCTAAAGGGAAATAATTAACCCAAATGATTTCTGGATAACTAAAAGAGGCACAGGTCACTACAATACTTCTGAGCACTCTCTAGTGATTCTTTAAGTCACCTAATTATAAAATCTTGCTATGGAAAGAATCTTAAAAGAGGACCATACCAATTTCTTCACTTTACAGAAATGAGGTCTAATCCACACATTAAATGGTCCAATCACAACTACCTGCTTGCTATCCCTCAAACACTATGCTCAATCTCATCTTAGTGCCTTACATGGTTATGGTATGCCTGAAATGTTGTCTTACTTTGTTTCTGCCCCTCAGATTTCCTAGTTTTCTTCAAGAGTCATCTATTTACCAAATATATATTTACCAAAATGCTAGTACCTCTATTGCCTTGTCATTTACATCCTGTCAAGACCCAAGTATATGTAATATGTTGTCACCCGCCTCTGAATTCCTTCAGGACAGAGACAGTTTTGACTTTTGTCTTTGTATTCCCAGCACTGAACACCATAAGTACCTGTTAATAGCCACTGTCACATAGTTAATCAGTAGCAAATCAAGGGTTTCCAGTCATTCCTGGACTGAAGCTCTACCACTGCAAATGCTTCCTATCGGGGCACAATGACATTAAGAAGCATTGCTTTTAAGGATATTTGCTTTGTCAATCTTAAATCATCAGATTATCAACTTGGAGCTAGAATGGACCTCTAAGGCCATCAAGTCCAATCCCTTCAACTTCCTGATGATGAAACTGAGACACAGAGAGAGCTTGCTTAGAGTCACACAACTACCAAGTATCTGAGGCCAGATTTGAACCCAGGCTTTTCTGATTCCAAGTCCAGTGGAATATACAGTACATGAATCTAGTACATCAAGATGCCTCTAATGTCCTATAAAAATTATTTACACATGAAAGCTGACCCTTATCTTAACATTTGTGATACTAGAGTGAACTACAGAATGCATTTAAATGAGCTGTCTAGCAGATTTCTAAAATGAGAGGGTCGCACGCGAGGATCACTAAGCTTCCTTCAAGCTCTAAAAGTCTACAATCTATGATTTGAGGAAGGCACAATCTTTCTGGGAGTCATTTCCCCCATCTATATCATGGAGAGGATACTAAAGTCTTAAAAAAGGTGGGAGATGGTAGATCAGATGATCTCTTTAAACATCTTCTAGTTAAGCATCTTTAGCTTTAGATCTTCTATACACTATCAGATACATCTTTTAAGTAATTTTTTCTATAACAATTCTGCTTTGTGGAAATTTTCATACAGTGGATTTTCTTTTAAGGATGTTGATGTGGTAAAAAAGGAAGCATCAAGAACAGATTTATAAACAGACCAGGGGTAGATACAAGGAAGGAGTGGGATTAGGATCACAAGAGAGATTAGGAACAGAACAGGAGAGAGAAGTGGGAGCTAACTGAATTAAGAAGCAAAACATGATACTAAAGGAAGTTAAACCTGGACAAAGAGTCATGTAAGGAGAGGAGGGAATAGATTGATGATCTGGTTCCCTTTTAGGCAACAAAGAGGTATGTTAGAAATTACACAGCAAGAACTAGAAACACCACTGGGAATTCTGTAGGAAAATATTAACAAAATCCATTCTTATTATAAAAAAAGACAACACCAATACCGGCTTCCATGTTACAAGACTTGAGAAAAGTTAGCTGAAATTCTTTCAAAACTATGGGAGAAATGATAGGCAAAATTTTAGCATTTAAATCACTATTGTGAATCTTTTGATTAATATAACTAAAAGGTGGCATATAACAAAATAGAACATAGCCCCAAATCCAGCTTCAACTATTTTTCACCTTCTCTACCCCAACCTAATCTTCCATAAAAACTGTAAATAATCAGAGATCTAGTTTCATTTTGTTTCTTTTTGTCTCCTGCTTAAGTTAGTAGTGACTACTAAGCAACTAATATTTTCACATGGAATGGGTAATATAGGAGATAAGAGTGGAAAAGTGGAAATTAATTCCAAACTAAAGCGTCTACCTGTGGCTATTAATCAAGAATTTATTATAATCTCGATTTTCAATATGTTTACTCCATTGTCCCCTAAAAGGATACGGCAGAAGAGCTCCACATCGAACAGATAAAATCACCCAGGAAGGCTAAAAGACAAAAGAAAAATTAATGCAATTAAAATCTTTTTGTAATTTATAACAAAAATAAAATTTTGTATCTCACTCTTTCTTCAAAGAAATACTTTAAAATAATTATAGACCATCCAGTTTATGTTATGTGTGCACAACTAGCAGAAAGGTCATATTCAAAAAGCAGTTTTTAATGGCACCATGTTGACCAAGGAACACCTTTAAGTCAGATTTCAGAAAGGTGTTTTTTGGTTTGTTTTTTTTCAAAGATTTTCCATTTGTTTCTTTACAACTGGTCAATTCTCTTTGGTCTCTTTCAGGCCTAACCTAGGCCCTCAAATGGGTCCTCACTGCTGCTCAGCAACACTTTGCTAATTGATACTAATTGATACTTTGCTAAATGATTGCATGTGGAGTGTTCCAACCTATCTCCCCTTAATCTCCTATACTACTAACACCTCTCTCTTTCCCTTTAAGTAGAGGGCCTTAAACAACAACAAAATTCTCTGAATTTTAACCCTTTCTTTCTTCTCTGAGAGCCTCCTCCTTTAATCATACCTTCCTTCTCTCTGGGACAGCTAAGTGCCACAATAGGAAGAGTGTTGGCCCTGGAAGGAGAAGGACTTGTGCTCAAATCTGGCCTCAGACACTTACTAGCTGTGTGGCCCCAGGCAAATCACTTAACTGTTTGCCTCAGTTTGCCTGTAAAATGAGCTGGAGAAGGAAATAACAAACCACTCCAGAATCTCTGGCAAGAAAACCCCAAATGGGGTCAAGAAGAGTCAGACACGACTAACTGACTAAACAAAGAACCTTCTCTCTAATCTTCAGTCTGTCTTTGTCCACTGCCAAAGTGATATTCAGAAAGTATACATCCAACCACATCACACCACTGCTCAATAAACCATACTTGTTCCTTAATTACTTCTATTATCAAATATAAACTCTTCTATTTAGCATTTGAAGTTTGTCATTAGCTGGCTGCAATCTACCTTCCTATTTGCCCTCCCCATGTGTGGAATGCCCTCTCTTCTCACCTCCGCCTCTTAGAATCCCTAAACTCCTTTGAAGCTCAGTTCAAGTGTCACTCTACATGAGGCCTTTCCTGATCCCTACCCACCCCTAGGCATCAGTGCTTCCTCTCTAGAAGTAATCCTCTACTGGTTTTATATGCACTTATTTATGCATGTGGTATCTCTCAACAGAATGCAAGCTATCAAAAGAAGGAAAGAAATAAATAGTTAGCGCCTACTATGTGGTAGGTACAGTGTTAAGTGCTTTATAAATATCAGAAGGCAGGAAATTTTCATTTTTGTCTTTCTGTCCCTAGTGCCTGACACATAGTAGTAACTTTATAAAAGTTGGTTGGTTGATTAGACTAAAAATAATTAAGGGACTACTAGTTGAAAGAAACAGAAGATACAAAGACAAAAACAGGAAATCATGTCCAAGAAGCTTGGAGAGTAAGTAGCTTGTCACTGGGACTATGGAAAAAAAATTTGATGTGAAACTACATGTTATTGTAATAAGCATAGTAAAATTTCTCCACAATGCAGCTAGCCTTCATATGTTAAAAACAAAAAGTTTTAGGGGCGGCTAGGTGGGGCAGTGAGTAGAGCTCTGACCCTGGGAGGACCTGATCCAGCCTCAGACACTTAACACACACACACACACACACACACACACACACACACACACACACACACACACACACACACACACACCCTAGCCGTATGACCTTGGGCAAAAGCAAAAAAACAAAACAAAAACAAAAAAACCAATAAATAAGCTTTAAAAAAAAAAAAACCCTAAAAGCTTTATCTTAAATACATGAAATAGCTTTCTTTTTTGCTAATCTAGACAAAGATTTGAACATGGAAGGGGGAGAAAAATTATGTCAAGTAGCATGAAAGGCTGAGTTATAGCAGAATAAAAAATAGTAGGGAAAAAAGCAGCCAGCAGAAATCTTGGAAGATAAAAGTTAAAAAGTTTTAAGTTTGTAGAATCAAACAAATAAATTATACAAATTAACATTAAGTAAAAAAAAAAAACTTCCTTGTTGCCTTAACTTTAAAACACTGTTTATTAAGTTATAAAAAGTAGTGCCGGGGGCGGCTAGGTGGCACAGTGAGTAGAGCGCCGGCCCTGGAGTCAGAAGGACCTGAGTTCAGATCCGGCCTCAGACACTTAACACGCACAAACAGAAACCTAGACATGCGACCTTGGGCAAGTTACTTAACCCCAATTGCCCTCCAAAAAGAAAAAAAAAAGAATCTAGAAGGAGCTAACCTAATTTCTAGCCTTTACAATTCTTCCAGGAGTTCTTATCAAATAGAAATCTTTAATGGGGCGGCTAGGTGGAGAATGAGTTGAGTGCCGGCCCTGGAGTCAGAAGGACCTGAGTTCAGATCCGGCCTCAGACACTTAACACACACATACAAAAACCTAGCCATGTGACCTTGGGAAAGTTACTTAACCCCAATAGCCCTCCAAAAAGCAACCCCCCCCCAAAAAAAAGTAGTGCCTTCAACTTAGAACTTTTCATTAATTGAGCTACAAAGCAAAAATTAATGTCATAATACTAATGCCATTAAAATTTTACCATTTTTCAAGTAGTTTCATATCCTTACGTTTATCTTCATGACCTATATATAATTCCTACAAAATTATATCTGTTGTCCAATGACATAGAATTGATGAAAGAACTAGAACTAGAACCCAGAGCTTAGGGATCTTCTCATTAAACTGTGATGGGAGTGATATGTCAATCAACAAACATTTACAATGTGCAGGATACTGTGCCAAGTGCTAGGGATGTAAAAACACAGTGCCTTCCCTCAAGGGGCTCACATTCTTAGAGAGAAAGTATGCCAAAGTTTATTAACAGTATAAAAAGAAGATAAAAGGGGCGGCTAGGTGGCGCAGTGAATAGAGCGCCGGCCCTGGAATCAGAAGGCCCTGAGTTCGGAGCCAGCCTCTGACACTTAATCCGCACAAACAAAAACCTAGCCGTGTAACCTTGGGCAAGTTACTTAACCCCAATTGCCCTAAAGGGGCGGCTAGGTGGAGCAGTGAGTAAGAGCGCCGGCCTCGGAGTTTGGATGACTCGAGATCAGATCCGGCCTCAGAAAATGAGCACCCACGCATAAATAATAACTAGCCGTGTAACCTTGAGCAAGTTACTTAACCCCAATTGCTTAAAAAAAAAAAAAAAAAAAAAGATAAAAAAAAAATATCAGGTATGGTCCCAGAAAGATAGAGTAAATCAAATGAAGACAGAAAGAAAACTATTAGCCTTAAACAATTTTAAAATAGTTATTCTATAATTATTCTTCAAAGAACCATGCAAGATAACAAAGGTTAAAAAGAACAAAGATAACAAAGGTAAGAAGAACAGCTATGAAAGTATCAGGATAAACATTGTAGGTCCTTACTAAATGCTTATTAGCTGATTTAACAAGTCACAGACCAAAAAATACTAGTCAATTCTCAGTTATCTGTCAATGGGTCACACAAACTACAGATAATGAAAAACCATGAGCTCTCTCCCCCTGCTTATGTCATGGGCAATGACTAAACCAAATTCTCAATATTGGAACTCATCCCTAAGGAACTCTATCATAAGCTAAATCTCCATGCAAATCAAGTTCCATTTATTAAGCACTGCTCATCAGTCTCAATGTCATACCCATGATGCCCCAAACCAGATGGGATACAGAATGTTCCTCTGCCCATACCTCAAGTTAGGATTATGTTCCCCTTATCCCATTATCCTGATTCAGTCAAAAAGAAGTCAGGCTAAAAATAGGGTAAGATTCCTTTCCTTCCTCATAAAGTTCATGGGATAGCCTCCTTTCTAGCAGTAAAGCACTCTGCCTTGGGGAAAAAAGGTATGTTTCATGACATAATTTCCAAACTGATTCTGGATTATATGTTTGTTTTCCATAACAAATTTCCTTGCTATGCGGAAAAAAGTGAGCCAAATGAAATTTTCCGCTTGGTTTAGCCACAAAGAATAAAAGAGAATTTTATTTTCTTATCCAAAAGTGATTTAGAAAGTAGGTTTTGTTGCAATTCACCAAGAATTTCATGAAAAGACTGGTGAGCTCCATGAGGCTAAGACCAGTATCCTATTTAACTTCTGTATCTCTCCTATTACGAAGCATAATGTCCTGCATAAAGCAGGAAGACTGCTTTTCATGGAGTGTGCCAAGATAGCAAAATAGGGCTTTAGACTTGAAATTCAATTGTTGTTTTATTTTATAAGCCACAAGTTTGAATCCCTCTCCACCATTTTAAAGAGGCAGCATATTATAATGAAAAGAGCCCTTCTAGAAGGTCAGGCCACCTGAGTTTAAACTCTGCTTCTAATACTTACTTGCTTGCTGTTTCTCTTCCCTGAGGCTATTTTCCTTATCTGTAAAATGTGAATATCCACAACCACATAATTCATCATGTTGTTTAAAAAAAAAAAAACCACCATACAAATTTAAGTTATAATTATTAAACATCTACTGAAGTGGAGTGAAACTATGACATGGCAACTTCGGGGCTCCCTAGGATTGTATATAATCTACAATGCAGGGTAGCAAGTTAGTGAACTTGCCTCCACCTAGTAGAATTTGATATACTGTGTCATTCATTATCCACCAAAAGTTTAATTACCAAAAAGGCATCACATAAGGTTGGTCCTACTACATGAACCCTGAAAAGAATAACATAATTCCAGTGTATTTCACTAAATTATTCATCAGTAAAATAAATATAAATAAAAAATTTTAAAACACAAAAAATTGTATTTACTACTCACCTTTACTACAGGGAGGTCAAAGACCTCACGAGCTTCTCCAACCTCTGGATTGTCCCCATCTTCTGAAATTATATGTGAAGCTAATGCATTATAGGAAACTTCCTTAGCTTTTCCAGCTTTCAAAAACTGGATAACCTAGAAAAAGAATATATGCACTAAAATAAAGCAGCACATTTCATTCTTCACTTGAATAACTCATCACAGTATATAAATATATATCGTGAATATTTTCCACATTGTACTCAGAGAATTTTATTCCTAGTCCTAGTACCAATAAAACCCTTCTTCTAAATAAGAATCAGCAAACTTGAGAGTCATACAAAACATGAAAGTAGGCCTGTTTTACAACAGAACTAATTTTAATAGCTAACAAAATAAACCTGTTAGTTACTAGATTTTATAACCCACAAATCATTAGCTATCAACTATGCTCAATAAATACTTCTGAAAGAGTGGAATACTGTATAGATACTCTTAGAAGTTATTTTTTGAGTTTGTATTTACAAGATCTTGGTAATCAAACCAAATGAAACACTACTTCATTTAGGACTCTACTTGAAAATATTCTCATGTTCAAAGTCAGACTTTTTAGATGGAGCATTTTTTTCTAAGTATTTTGTGAAAATACCAGATCTTCATTCATAAGTAACTTCAAAAACACAGTTTACAGTGAATGAATCCAATTAAAGAAGTAAAGCAGAGAAAGATAAATTCCTTGAATATTTGTTTTTATATCCATTCCCCTTAGCACCTAGCACAGCGCCTGGAACCCTGTAGGTGCCTTAGGAATGCTTGCTTGATTGATGGAGTAGTCACTTCTATAGGACCCCATTTTCAATACTCTATATTCAGTGTCCACTTAGTAACTTTTAATCTCAAGGTCAAATGCTGTGATCATAGATTAAGAGCTAGAAGAAGCATTTAAAGTATTCTAGTCCAAATGCCTCATTTTAAAAATGAGAAAACTGAGGTCAAGAGAGGTTAAATGATTGGCCCCACTTCACAATAGCAGCAATAGAATCAGAATTTGAATCCAGGTCCAGCATTTTTTCCATTGCTCCATGCTCTCTCCTGATTATTCACCTCTAAATTTCTACAGTACACTGTGTCCTCAATGACAGAATTTGTAATAGTGTTTCTTCTTGAGTTTCACTCAAGAGAATTTAATTATTTTATTGCCAAAATAAAAACCTTGAAGGAACAAGGTATACGTATACGTACACATGTACACACACACGTATAGTTTCTAAAACATTAAGGTACTTTAGGGTGAAAAAATATTTTCTATAAATCATTTTAATACTTCGCTATGAATTTTAGTCTCAATCTTTGAATGCCATGCTCAGCTTTTACTTCTTCCATGAAGCCTTCCCTGATCATTCTAGTTCTATACTACCTCCTCTAAATCCAAAGCCTTAAATATGGCACTCAACGAAAAAAAAAATGTTCTAAGTCAGTATGTGACTACTTGCAATTTCTCATTATCACGCTCTTAAATTGCAAATATTTTAATGGCATGATCTGTGTAATATACTTCCCTAGATAAGCACTCCATACATTTGCTGAATGAAAACTGCCATATTTGGGATTCTTTAGCACCTTATTTCATTTGTATAAAACATTTCCCCCTACCCCATAGATAAAACATATACCACATATATAGAATATTCTTTTGAAGTAATTAGAATTTCTAGGAATTCCAAATAATTACCATTTACAATTAAGTATAGGCAATCTTAATAATTATCATTTATAATTAAGGAAAGATGATTCAACTTGCTAAGATTTATGGATATCATTTTTATTAAGCTATGGCATATAAACTTTTAATCTTAGATTATAAGAATTTCCAAAAGTCCACAAAAAAATATGCCTTCATATATCTGTAATGTCAATACTTATTAATCAATTTGAGAGAGAGTGTGTGTGTGTGTGTGTACTGCAGATCCAGAACCTCAGATACACAATCCAACTCCTATCTCATATGTGAATTTTCTCTACAATATCCATAACAAGTGATTATTAGGCTAACATTTATATGACTTCCAGTGATAGGACCTTAACTACCTCTGGAGCGGCAGCCCCTTTCACTTCTGGACAGCTCTAATCATTAGGAAATTCTTCATAATGAACTGAAATCTGCCTTCTAGGGCTGTGCAGAATAAACATCACCTTCCACAAGGCAACCCTTCAAATATTTGAAGACAAGCAATTATATCCCAAGTTATTCTCTGGGCCATCTTTAACTCCTTCAATTGATCTATGATAATTTTGAGTGCTCTCATCATCTTAGTTGCCCTTGTATGTCCTGTATGTCAACATCTTTTCTAAAATGTAATATTAAGATTAAAATAAAGCACTTTAACTGTGGTCAGACAGTACTATGACACTATCACCTTCTTCAATTCGATTCAAAGTTGTATTTATCCCTATTATATACTAGGTAAGTGTTGAGACGAGGAAGTATTTATTATTTCTGAGTTCCACCTCTCAAATCTCATAAGTGCCAACTTTCAAATCAGAAGTTATCACACATTTTCTCCACATTCCCAATGTGGAAATTTGTTTTGCTTGAGTACAATTAGTTGTTTTTATTTTCTTTTGGGAGGTGGGGAGGAGGGGGTGGGTCGTAGGAGGAAGAAAAAAATGGATACCTGACAATTGAAAAAAAATTTTAATTTAAAAAAATTTAAGTTATCAACATCACTGCAGCCAAGAAACCAAAAGAACTTCTAAAAATTAAAGTTACATAAGGTTATAAGAAATCATCCAAAGTTTCAACCAGACTTTAGGGTCAAAGAATTAGAGCTAGGTTAATCTAATCCAACCTCAAAGAGAATTTGCCCATGGACTCTAACTCCAAACCCAGTGTTCTATTCCACTGCACCATGCTTCCTTAATGAGCTTTTAATAAGTTTTTATAAAAGTTTTATAAAGTTTTAATAAAAGCAAGAAGATGAAAACAATCAATATACTTGTAATGGCGAAGAAAAGTGACAAAAGTTCTCCCTTTCTTTCTGAAAGATTCCTATCAAAGCAATTTCCTAAATTTCCATTAAGTTTTATTTTTAAAATATCCTATTTTTTCCTCTTCCCTGTGGCATTCTATATAGGACTTTTCACTGCCACATTTACTTTGGCATGAAATCAAGTAATATGTGATTGTATTTATAGGCATCATATATATACAACTTTAGTAACTTTTACAATTCCATTCAATCTTTAAACTTAAAAGTATTACTCTGTAATTTTAAGAAGTTAATGATACTAAAAACAAGCATACTGAATCTATTTCATAAGATAAAGTCAAATTAATTGAAACATTCTTCACCCAAAAGTAAATTTGTTACAAGAGGTTATGATGGAAACATAATTATTAAAATATTAACTATCAGCCATTCCAACAATGCTCCTCTTTTTTTCCTTTCCAATTCTCTTTTAGTAACTGTGCACCCTATAATCTAAATGGTTTTAACTGTAAATTCCTTGAAGTTGTCTTGTCTTACTTTTTTCTTACTCCAGAGATATCTAAAAATAAACTACAAATAACAATTTACTTCAAGAAACGAGGGAACAAAAATTAGAAGAGATCACATGAAATCATCTAGCACAGCCTCATCACACCCTTTTAACAATGAGGATAAATTATTTAGAAAACTGGATAATTCAAGTTCCCTATGAATGGAATAAAACTCCCATAATTAATATCTATTTAGTAATAAGCTGGTGATGTTAAATTTTGAGTATTTTCCTATTTCCTAAAATTTGAGTATTTTTGTAAATGAACCGTAAAATTTATTTGTAAAAAACATTTGTTTATAAAGAAACCTGTAATACTAAAATTCAATGAAGGTAGCTTTTTTCTTTTTGCCATCTGATAGCCCCTAAGTATCTGTAAAATCTGGTTCATTGCTTTTAAGCAAGAAAATACATCCAAATTCATGTCAGCTGGCTAAATTAAGGCTAAAGACTCATACCTATATATCCATGTGGACAAAACACATACATCCTTATCTTTGGATTTGACACTAGCTTGTGAGCTCCTTGAGAGCAGGGGCTGTCTTCTCCCTTCTTTGTATACACCTTAGCAGAGCTCCTCCACTACAGTAGGAGCTTGATAAAAGGGAGCTGACAGACTGACAGTAGTCCCTAGAGAAGGGGTCCTCAACCTTTCTTTGTCACGGGCCACTCGAGGCAGTCCGGTGAAGAGACTATTTTTAGATGCATAACAGACACAGGGTTACAAAAAATACTGTACTGAAAATAGTTACCAAAAAAAAAAAATTATATACACACACACACACACACACACACACACACACACACACCCCAAGTTCCCGGCCCTCGGGTTCAGAACCCCTACCCTAGGCTAGTGCAAACCCGTGCTCCCACTTGTAGATCCTGCCCAAGCCTCTAGCCATCTGCAGGCCAGGGTCCCATGTCCCTCCCTCGGCCCCGTCCCGCCCCGAGGCCGTCCAGGGCATCCACTCGCGCCGCACCGCCCGCCTGGGAAGGACGAGGCTCCCCTGATCGGGAACCCCGGGCATCCCCACACGGCTCCGTGTTCCAGAGAAGGTCCGAGGCGGATGCGCCCGGAGACAGCTACTCACTACCGAGCAAAGCGCTGGGTTCCCCGCCAAAGCGCGACGTCAGGTGGCAGCCAGGGACAGCTAGGCCCGAGCACCCCTGCCCGCTGCAAGAGGCGCGGAAGCCCAGCTAAGCAACCCCCGGGCCGAGGCGGCTGTTGCGCAGAAGCCGCCGCCGCCGCCTCCACCAGTCAGGGAGAGCCGGCTCGCCCCCAAACGCTCCCGTTCCCTTCCCCGAGTTGGGCAGTCCACGGCGCCAGCGTGACCCCGTCCGCTCCCCACCTCCTCCTCCTCCAGCGCCTCCTCCTCCTCCGAGCCCCCGAGCCGGCGGCGACAGAACCTAGCTTCGCCTCGCCCGCAGCCCGCTCCCCCCCGCCCGGCTGCCGGCAAGCGCGGAGCAGGCGCGAGCCCGGCCCTCGCTCTCACCCTCCTCCTTCAACCACCCAGGGGCCCCTTGCGCCGGCGCGAGGCCGGCGCGAGACCAGCCTCCTTTTCCCCAGCCCAGGCAGGCCGGCGCGAGACCACCTCGACAATGGTACGGACGCAGACGGGGGAGGAGGCGGAGGAGGGGGGAGGGGGAGCGAGAGGAGGTGGAAGGTGTTAAGGAGGGTACACATCCACCCGGAGTGGGTCGCGGGTGGGAGGGGGGAGTGGAGGAGGTAACGGAAGAGGAGCCGAACAGAGTAAGCGGATGCGGTACCTTGGGATCGATGTCTCCCACCGCGTAAAATTTGACCTCTTTGAACATTTCCTCGGGAACTTTCAACTCCTCGTCCGACATGATCCCGGCGGCTCGGCAGGCTTCCCTGGATCCGGAAGAATCAACGATGGCACCCACCCCAACCCCACCCACCCCCCACCCCCCCAGCGAGGCCCACTTCGGCCCGCGCGCACCCCGACTTCACTCCCGGCTTATACGGCCCGGGTAGTCCGGTCCCGGTGGAGTCTTTACGAATCGGGGTCCGGTTCCCCCCTCCTCCCTCCCTCCTCCTCCTCCTCCTCCTCCTCCTCCTCTTTTCCCCCCTCCCTCTCAGAACGGCCAAAGCGCGGGAGCAGCGCGCGCCCTGCGGGGCACACCATTCCTCTCAGGAGAGCAAGGGGGACAAGGGAAAGGGAAGTCGGGCGGCCGGCGGCTCCCACCGCCTCCTCCCTGGAGCGAGGGGTGCGGAGGCGGCTTCTTCGCCTACCCCGCTTCTAAAAGAAAGCCAGCAGGCCCGGGGCCAGCCCTGTCATCGGTGGGACCTGAGGGCTCGAGTAGCCTCACCACCCCCACGTTGGGGCAAGAGTGAGCGGATCCCGGGGAAAGGGGGTAGGGCAGCCCCTCCCATCAACACACGTTCCCTCACACACTCACCCTGGGCAGCGCAGGCGCGGGGCGGAAGGGGCGGAGCGCCGGCGGGGGCCCGCGGGGGTCAGGACCAGCCCTGCTGTCAAGCCCAGGCTGGGGTGGAGGTGAAGGTGGCAGTGGGGTCGGAGCTTTAGGTCGGGGACCCCGGCCCATTGTATTGGGTTCTCGAGCCTGGGACTTGGAGCCTTCGTGCTCTTCTGACCAGCCCCCGTCGCTACCCTAAGCTTCCGAGCCGCCCAGACCCCCACCCCAGGGAAGGATTAGGAGAATGGGGATCGCACAAGTTCAGGACTCCGCCAAGCCACTCTCCCGCCTGAAGAAGGCCGGGGTGGAGTCGGAGCGGGGGGGGGGGGTGTCCTCCGAGGGACACGCGTGTGTGTGACCTTGAGGGACTCCCCTCCCTTCTTCCCGGCGGGTCAGAAGGGGAGCAACAGTTGTCCCGCCTCTTTCCCGCAGGAAGTGACCGGGACCCGCGCCTCAGCCGCCGGCCGGGTGGAGGAGCGCGAGCCCGAAGGCGCCCCCTGTGTCCGGGATTTCTGCTCACGTGCAGCCCCGGGGCCCTCGGTGGGGGTTGAGCCGCCGGCCACCATTGCTGACCCGGCGACCACTGCGCGGGGAGGCACCGGGAGGAAGCGGAGCCTTGGCTCCCCCGACTCTCCTTGCGGTCGGGGTTTTTCGTGTAGAGTCCCTATTTGGGGTGTTTGGGAAACCTGAGGTTTTTTATTAAGTGCCAAGACCGAGTTTTAGCGCCACGTCCGAGGCCCCCCCACCTCAGGTTCTGCTCGGCTCCTCCTGCCCCCCAGTCCTATTTCATTCAAAGACCAGAAGCTCTGCTTCTTCCGGCACTCCCAATTATGGCTGTGACCTCTATTTACTGAACCCTGAAATCTAGATAACCCAAACTAGGAGCATTAGCACACCAAGACAAAGTTTGGAACTTTGAGATGACACGGGTGGATTGTGATGCACATGTGCACCATTGTACACGAGGACCCGAAGACTCCTGTAACTGCTTTGAAACATTCATACACAACTAATAAAGTGTTACCAGCAGCGAAGAAATGTACACTCCCGCAAGGACGGGAAGAATGCTTGTCTAATTTTTAATGTCAGTGAAGTGAGAACCGTGATTCAAGATGCCTTTGTATGCTTAAATCTCGGGTGATTAAAGATCATTTTTTTTAATTGCAGTATGAATAACTGGAGGGAACGTGAGATCATAAATCCTTGAAGTACATTTTACATTTTTTTTTTGCTCCTTCCACAATAAGTCACATACAACATGTACTCCCCAGAAGAGCATAATTTCTTGTGAGCAAGAACTGTTTTTTTGTCTCTATAATTTGTATAGTAGGTATAATAAATATGTGCCTTATGGTACCAATAACATAGTATGGAATCTTTTGTGACAAAAGTCTGAAAACCCCAGTCAATAATACAACCCTTGCATTTCACCTTTCAATCTAACCACAAATCATAGGCTAGAAATTTCTTAAGGTATTTTCTTGAGTTGTTTTAGCTATCAAAGAAATTTTTTTTTCCACAAAGATTTTTCCTTCCTATTGACTCACTGAACCACAATTTTTCTATGAAAGTCCAAACTATTCCTCCTAGTACTCCTTTCCATATGGCAAACAGAAAACTAATTTGAGGCATATGTGTTTGGTAAAAGCAGGAGAAAATAATTTGAAATTCTTTAATCAAGGGTTTTTTAATTACTCTGTAGCATCTAATATAGCAGATTCATTCCTTCAGGCTCTTTAAAAATTGGCCATTATTACCATCATTCCTCTCCCATAAAAGGAGGGAGGAATGGGTATACTACTTCCAAAAATAAAATCAAAGGTAGATGACTTATTTAAGAATCAGGTGGATAAGTCTCTGCCCTTTAATTCCTTTTTTTCACACAGCTTTTTGTGTGGCTACAAATAAGTGTAACTAATTTTAATGTATATGGAAACTAAAATGCAAAAACTAAAAAAAACCTTTACATGTGAAATACTTTGTCAATTTAAATTTAGTTAATAAAAATAAAATAAATCATTTCTTACAACCACCTCAAACACTAGCTTAATTCTTTTACTCATAATAATGGGAAAAAATTTTGATATCTTGCTGCAGGTTAACAAGGAATGGGGGTAAGCAAGGAGGAGTTTAATAGAAATCCCAGTAAGAAGATCTCCATTCATGCAGAATAGGAGCTTCTTTGTAATTTATAGTTTTAGAGAGTTGTCTGAGGTCTGATCACATTGCTAGTATGTTTAAAAGGAAGAACTGGAACCAAGGTCTGACTGCTTGATTTCAAGAACCGACAACTGGACTCTCTCTTTCTAGCTTTTTATATTCACAATTAAGCAAAATATTACCCAAGGAGATTTACATATTTAATGATCATGATATTTTATATGAGGTTGAGAAAATCTCTTTCTATTGCAACTTTTTAGGATATTTAGACACCCTAGATTTCATTGGTATAAAGAACTGTGAGGCATTCCCTTTACCAATGCAGATCTGCAAATTATGGATTCTTTTTTTTTTTTTGTATCATGGGTCCCTTTGTCAGGCTGTTTAAACTCATAGACCTTGGATGTAATATATTAATATGACATTTTAAATGCATAAAATAAAACAGACTTACAAAGGAAATCGATTATACTGAAATATAGTCATAATATTTTTTAAATAAATTCAGAAACACTGAATGGTCTTAGGTGCCTAGAACACTAAGGGGTTAAATGACTTGCCCAGGGTCACAGCCAAACAGGAGACAACAGTGAGAACTGAATTTAGGTTTCTCTGATTCCAGACCTACCTATGCATCAAACATGACATGCTGCCTCTCAGATAATAGCTGAGAAAAAGAAACATGCTGCATATACCAAAAGACCTAAATCGATACTTTTTGTGGTAGCAAAGAAAAAATTGATAAAAATGTGATAAAATATAATCAAAACCACCATGAGGAATGACAAATGTGAAAGTACAGAGAAACATGGGAGAACATGAGCTGATGTAGAAGAAAGCATGAGAACAATATACATATATTCATACCTACAATAATGTAAATGAAAATGACCCTAAAGGATATCTATATTCAGATTAAAAGCAGTAATCAACCTTGGCTCCTAAGGACTATTTCCATATTTATCATATAAACACCCTTCTTCTTGGCAAAAGGATGGGAGATTTTTAGGTATGAAATATATCATACTGTCAGGGTTGCTGTGTGTGTGTCGGGGCAGCTAGGTGGCACAGTGGATAGTATGGGCCCTGGAGTCAGAAAGACTCTTCAAAATGCCTCGGAAGCTTCTGTGTGACCATGGGGGCAAGTCATTTAACCCTGTTTGTCTCAATTTCCTCATCTGGAAAATGAGCTGGGGAAGAAGATAGCCAACTGCTCTTGTACCCCAAATGGGGGGCACGAAGACAAAACATGTACTGGTTTTACTTAACTATTAAGGTTCTGTATCGCTTCATACATCAGACTGGCAACAATGACAAAAGCAGGAAGTGTCAAGTTGGAGGGACGCTTAGCATAGTGTCTGGCACATAGGAAGCACTTAATAAATGACTGACTTGCCGTGGAAAAACAGATCCACGCATACATTATTGGTGGAGCTGTAAATTATTGGTACAGTCATTCTGGGAAACAATTTGGAACTATTCCCCAAAAGTTTTCCAGCTATACAGCTAGGCTTTTACACCAAAGGGATCAAAGAGGAAAGGGACATATATGTACAAAAAATTTAACAATTCTTTCTATGATAGATGAAAAATGGGAAACTAAGGAATTGTCCTGCAATTAAAGAATGGCTTTTTTTTAATGGCATATTGGGACAGCAAGGTGGCAAAGTGAATAGAGCATGGGCCATGGAGCCAGAAGGACCCGAGTTCAAATCCAGCCTGAGCCTCTTAACTAGCCTTGTGACCTTGGGCAAGTCACTTAACCCCAATTGCCCTGCCCTCTCCCCTCCAAAGAGCAAAAAAAAAAAAAAAAAGAAAGAAAGAAACGAAGAAAGACTAGAACTTCAGAGTTTAGAATAAAGCAATACTAAACTATGAATCCAGAGGATTGAAGATGAAGAACACCACTTACCTATCTACTGCTGGAGAAGTGATAAACAAATGCAGAGAGGGGCATTCACTTTCAGGCTTGCTAGTGGGGAAATTTGTTTTGTTGGATTATGGATGATTATTATGAGAGTTTTACGTTTCATTTGGTGTTTTTGTATGTTTAATGGGAACAATGGGAGATATATTTAAAAATAAATTTTACATGCATTTGTAATAAGGGTAGGTTCTTTAGGAGATAAAGATATTGGGAAATAACTAGTGGGGGAAAAAAAGGTGTCAAAATCTTTTTTAAAAAGATAATTGCCCAGCTTTCTGCTTTGCTTGGTTGGACACAGCCTAGTTCTATAAGATTTTAAACTGAAAGACTTAAGACACAACTCAAACAAGTATTTGATTGGATTTTTAAAAGGAAGAACCCTTGTAGCTTTTTCTACAGCAGAACTAGGCTACCTCCACTTTGACTTTCAATATTTATTCAATAAGGTAAATTGTAGGACTAAGGTGTCCATCTGATATTTAAAATCCCATCAACCTGTCAGACTTTGTAAAATATCAGATGCTAACTATGCAAGGTCAGTGTGCTACACACATTTAAATCGTAGGGAGCCATCACCACAAAGGACCAGAGTCAAACCAGTTTCAAGCAAAGAAAATGTTCATTAAGAGTGTGTCAATCATGACCAAGACTGTTCCTCTTGGCCAGTTATGATAAATAAAAATCTTGAGACAAAATCTAATTTCATTCAGAGAGTAGATGTGCTAGGCAAGTAGGAAAAATAAAGTCCACATAACTGACATCTTGAAGTCATGAAGAATAACCCTGCCTGAAAGCATTAAAAAAAAAAAAAGGACTGGAAACAAAATTATATGAAAAAAAATTAAACAATAAAGCTTGTCTCCATAGAGAATCTTTAAAATAAAATGACTATATTCCAAGACCCCAAAACAGGTAAAGATTATTATCTTCTAAAATGTAAATTAGCATATCTAATTACCTGAGGGTGTTCTGCCCCAAGGAAGGTAAATTTTGTTGGCTGGAACCTACCTAAGAGTTAAGTTGGGGTTTACTGGCAAGATTTCTTTCTCAAACACCATGCCTTAAACCACTGATTAGACCACTTAATGGTTATTTTTGAGCCCTCCTAGCTCAGAGTGAATGTAAATAGTATCTGTTTCTCTTTTGGCCAGCAACCCTGATTATCTTCCCCTCCCAGGTTTTTGGTTTAGTTTTGTTTTGTTTTGTTTTTATTAAAAGGGCCATCCCTTGAATCACTTCTTAAAGAGGGCTATTCATTGAATAGGTGTTGCCTCACTCAAATTGAGAACCTGAAAAGATCTTAGCTTAAAAAGGCCAAGGTTTCCCTTTGCGTTCTGGGCCACTGGAGGAGAAAGTGAGGCAAGTGACTGCACAACCCTCCCTTAGTCAAATCCAATTTAATTTTAAGTCAAATCATCATCTCCCTGATGTCATGGTCCTCTTCTTCGAGAATGAAGGACAAACTACACAACCACAGAGTATATCTCATATAATATCAACAACTGTGGAAGTAGACATCACTTTTAGTTCATTAGAGAATTGTGTATTATGATTTTTTTACATGTTTGTTGGGCTACCCTAAACTTTAAAATAACCAGATTTCATCAACTGACTGTCTAGACCTGGTCATTTAATAGAACACAAATCATAAGCAGCTTTCCAATCTTCTGAATCAGTTCAAATGAAATAACATGTCAAGCACTTAGCATAGAGCCTGACACATAGTAGGGGCTTCATGAAAACTCATTTTCCCCTTTTACAATTCATTAGATACTGTAAGTAAATAGTCTCAGGTGGGTAGATGACCTTGAACAAGTCACTTATCCCCAATTGCCCCACCCTCCTCCCTCCCCCCTCCCACAAAAAAAGTAAATAGTCTTCCCCTTTCCCCTCAATTTCCTAATCTACAAAATGAGCTTCAGGTCAAATAACTAACTCACCTGAACCTTCTGAGAAAGTCAGTGGGTACTTAAAACCAGTAGGTTTTGGTGGTGGTGGTTTTTACCACAGACAAAATCTACACAGGGAAAGAGAAATTGCGATTTGAGGCTATTATATGAATAATCAAAAATAACCTTTTGCCTGAATTATATATAATAGGTATAAGTGGGGGGTTTTCAACAACTCTCACACTAGCTGCCTCATTGATTTACTTTCCATGCAGACGTGGACTTGAACTGGTATTATTAACCAGTACAAGCTATGATATCAACACAATGAGGTTTATAGGAGGTTCTGTACTACCAACCAAGACTACCTTACCTTGCTCAGAAAAGCTTCCCTTTGGTCAATGTGAACAAGTCACAATAGAGCATTTCACCTCTCCAAAAAAGTTCATGTACCTTTGATTCCTTTTTCTGTTTGCTTTTCAATTATATCTTGGACTGGATAGCTATTTTCAGATTCAGGTTCTTGAGTTCGCATATAAGACACTTATTGGGAATACAAGAGCCTAGAATACAGCTATTAATCTAACAGCATTGCAGCAATTTTTGTCTTTTAATTAACCCAAGCACCTGGTATATAAACACTTGGTACTTATTGAATGTTTATTGATATATTCTAACACAAGGACTCTGAACTGAACATATGTAAGGAATGGGTAACAGCCACTATTATGCACTAAGATCACTTAGTAAAACCATGACTCATTGTAGGCAGATAAAAGTTAAATACTAAGAAATGGCATCAAATGAGCACTGTGAAGAAACTGGGAAACCATAGCTGAGGAGACACTAGCTTTGCACATAAGGACCAGTGCTGAGATAGCTCTGTTCATGAAAAGACATTGGGCCAGCTTGGAGGAAGAATTACAAATAGAGTTAAGCTTGATAAATGGCAACTAGAACCATGAACCCAAAGAACATTCTTTATGAATGGAAAAGAATTCTGGTTATTTATCCATCTTTGCAAAAGGTACAAAAAAAAATTGAAATTAATAGCCATCTTCAAGTATCATACCCTAGTTCTGTGCACCTACACACATTTATATGTTGTTAGTTATTTCAGTTGTGTCAGACTCTTTGTGACCCCATTTGGGCTTTTCTTGGCAAAAATACTGCAGGGATTTGCCATTTCCTTCTCCAGACCATCTTTCAGATGAGAAATTGAGAAAAACAGGATTAAGTGACTTTCCCAGGGTCACACAGTTAATGAGAATCTGAGGTTAGATTTGAACTCAGGACTTCCTGTCTTCAGACTTGGTACTCTATCCACTGTACCACCTAGCTTGTACCTTTATATGTATATATACACCATCATATTCTCCATAGCACCTAGCACAATGAAAGTTACTTATTATTTATAAAATTAAGTACAGATATACATTGCAATTTAATATGACAAGATCTAGACTTTGAAATTCTAGGGAAATTATTTGCTTTACAAAAGAATCATAATAGAATTTTGAAATAGCAAACTCCTAATACATTTCAGCAATCTCGAAGTATTTGTTGAACGTATATGGAAATTAGTGCTGTACATAGGCATACTGAGGAACAGAAAATAAACAGAATGCATGTCCTGCCTTCAAGAACTTGCAATGTAAAATGGGAAATATAGCCACATAAACACACATAAAACAATATTACATGTTCTCTAATTAAGTCCTAAAATAATGATGTTATAAATGCAGTTTAATGAAGTGAACTGTTGGGCTACAGTAGTTATGGAAGGCCTATTGAAGGTAGCATTGGTGAACTTTGAAAAATGAATAGCTGGAAAAGAAATAGTGGGGCAGGGAGGGGAATATCAAAAGCACAAAGTCAAGCGGTGTGGATAGGAGACAGGGAAGAGGTATACCCTCCACTTTTGGCCAATCAGTATTTGTTGATTTGGTTTCATGGGATCGTATCACAGAATAAGCTTAGACCTTGAACGGAATTTAGAGGCCAGTGAGTCAAATCCCCTCATTTTACAAATGAGGAAAATGAGGCACAGAATTAAATTATTTGCCTAGTGTCTGAGATGGGATTTGAACCAAATTCAGAGCTATATAACTTGCTTCACTAGTTGTTTTGGTTTGTTGTGTAGAGTTTTTTGTTTTTACTCTATAGTATCCAGGCTTTGCCTGGGGCAAATCAGTTTCTTTGTTTATAGAATATCTTACCTTGCAAAACGCAGCATATCACTCGAATTCTGGAAGCTATGTGTCTAATTCCTGCTGAACCAGCAGGGGAAAAAGAAAGCATTATATTTCCACACTCCACACACTACTATGAAATGTGTACCTTCAATGGCATACTGTGAAAATGTTGCTTTTAAACAGGTTATTTTAGGTGAAATGCCCTGATGAGTAAGATCTGTAGACTAACTCCATTTTGATATTTTCACATTAGGAAAGACACAAAATCCAAATTCTAAGGGTGAAACCTCTGCCTTCAGAAAACCATAAATGTGGCATATATCATGCTTCAGAGTTTTACCCTGTGGCTTCTCAAACAAGGGCTAAGAAAAATGTCATTGTGAGTTGTACTGCTTGCCAAAAGCGTTTGTACAGTATCTATGTGAATAGGGAAGCATCTGTTATTTCTATTAGTTATTGTAAGTGAATCGGATATTAACATTTTGAAGGAAAATTCATTTAGCTGTTTGCAGATGACTCAATTCTGGATGTTACTCTTGATCAGGTTGGCTGTCTTTGATCCTTATCAGTGTATGCCCGTCCTGGCCCTTTTCCTGACTTTCTGTACATCTCTTCTGCTGCCTCATTCTGGAATTTTCTTGAGCACCTGGGACCACCTTGCCCAGAAATATCTTACTATGCCTCTGGCCTGTTTAACTTGAAATATCCCTCCACAACTCGCCCCGCCCCCCCCCGCCCATTTTTCACAGGTGAGTTCCTCCTTAAGACTCCATTTTGAAAGCCCTGCCTTCTTTCCTCTGCCAGCCAGTTCCCAATTTTCTAGACTTCAAAATCATGCCCCCACTGTGGATATCTTCATGCAACTGAAAAGGTTCATCATAAAATGATGAGGTACAGGGTTAGGGTTGCTCAAGACCCCAAAATACTAGCACGCTGGGTCCTGCCAAATGAATTCGACTCAAGTCTTCTCTCAGCCAAAGAAAAGCAAAGTTTATTAGTTTGCTTTATTGGTCTGTGCTAGAAAATGCTATGGTGCTCTCACACCACATGGAGACAAGACTTATATACAGAAAAGTTGTGGGAGAAATCTAGATCTAGGGGTGGTCTAGGGGAGGAGTTTGAAGAGGTCTTCAGGAGGAGTCAGATGAGGTCAGATAACAGTTGATTTGGGTATAGGTATTTTGATAGGCTCAAGGGTGGGAAGTAGATGGACCATGGAGGAGGGCCAAGCTAGTAACTAAGGTTTGGGCAGAGCCACAATGAAAGACTTATGACCTCATTGCAAATGCCTCATCAAAGGGGACTATTTAATTAGAGTTCAAGGGGGTTCCCAGAGCCTGCACCTCATCACAACTACTCTCCCTCTTTCTCTCACTCTTCAGGTCTTTTTTGTGTGTCATCTTCTGCCATTACAATGTAAATTACCTGAGGGCAGGGACTGACTTTCTTTTTGTATTTGATCCTCCAAGCTTAGCACAGTAAACACAATAAATACTTGTTTCCTTTTTCCTTCTTTCTTATTGGTGATGCTTCACTTAAGTAGTGACCAAGTACAAGAACTAGACACCCCTTGGCAAGAAAACATTTGAAACTTGAGTGGGTCCCATCAAGTCAACAAGCATTTGTTAAATGTCTCCTGTGTGCCAGGCATGGTACTAAGCCCTGAGAATATAAAGAAAGGCAAAAAAAAAAGTCTCTTCTCTCAAAGTGCTATTAATGTAATGAGACATTAATGTGCAAATAGCTTTGTACAAACAAGCTCTATGCTAGATAAATTGGAGATAATAGAGAAAAGATACATTAAGGGGAATCGGGAAAGGCTTCTCATAGGAGGTGGATTTTAACTGACTTAAAGGAAATCAGGAGACAGTTGCTCTGAGAGAGAGAATTCTAGGCATGGGAGATAGCCAGTGAAAATGCTTGTAGCTGAGAGATGGAAAGTCTTGTTTGGCAAGGAAGCCAGTGTCACTATATCACAGAGTACATGGAAGGGAGTAAGTATGGAAAGACTGGAAAACTAAGAAAGGGCTAGGTTATGAAAGACTTTAAAAGTCATGCTTTGTTCCATTAATACTGTTGGAAGTGGAACTATGTAGCCACAGCCACCAGCCCACTCCCCCACCCCCAAGCTACCATTTGTTGATAAGATGGCTATGAATATTCCCTTATGGGAATCCAATCAAATTTCCCTCTTGAGTGAGAATATCCTCCAAATCAGTCACATAAGAAACACTTGCCCCCCCCAATTGTGTTACCAGAATCAAAGCAGTGAAAAATAATTTGAACCCTGAGGTCAACTCTCCATAAACTCTTCTGCACTATTTTTTCCCTATGGGATCATAATACTGACATTATGTGTCCTTCTTTCTTGTACTCTGCAGTTCATGGCACTGATGGGGTGCTTGGATGCTTGTCCTTAGACCCCAATTCCAAGATCACCTTTCTCCCTAGCTTGAAAAAAAGAAAACACTATCCCTGACAGTTTTCTCCCCAGCCCAAGGACACTATGCCTAGCAATAACTCATGAGTGGGCCCCAATAAGACAAACTACCTTTCCCCACAATTACCCATAAGGTGGCCCCAGTAAAACAAATTATCTTTCCCTATCACAACACTGACCTCTGTAGAAATTCTCTTATTAAAAAAAAAAAAAGGACTATCATGTAACTACAGCATTATTGTGTATCGATTCCCAAAGTTATCATATTCAATCTAGAGGTCAAGCTATAGACATCAACTCTATCTTGCTACAGATGCAACAAACCAAAAAATATACCCCTGAGAAACTCCTTCCCCTGGTTTCCAGTATCGAATGACACTGGTGACCAAGGTTGTCAATTATCACCTAATTAACCTATCTGCCAGATAATCAAGTACTTTTCCTATATAAGTCTTAGCATGATTCCTGTTAAGTGGCAAGTTCCTTAGGGAGCTCTGCCCACCACATTGGCATTGCAATAAACCTTTGCCACCTCGACTTAAAGAATGCTTTGTCTGTGAAGTCATTCCAGATGACACTCTCCTGTACTTCAGTCATTGAGGGGTCCCTGAACCCCAAATTGAATCAGCATCACCTTCCTGATATCATGGTTCTCTTCCAGGACAAATAACTAAGAACAACCACCTCATTGCCCTTCAGATGAGAGCCAGGCTCATTGATTGATGAATAATAGGTCCCAGGACAAGCCCTGCTTGGTCACCTCTTGGGTCTTGATTGGCTCAGAGTGAATATAAATATCAATTGTTTATATTTTGGTCAGAAACCCTAAGGGTCTTCCCCACCCAGATTGATCCCCCACCCCCCACTAAGTGAAAGAGGCTTTTCTCTGCCTCATTTCTTACCTAGCTTTAATCTCTGAATGGGTATTGCCTCAGTCAAACTAAGACCTATTAAAGGCTTTATGTTAAAAAGGTCAGGGTGTCCCACTGCATCCAGGGCCATCTCCAGTCGTCCTGATCCATATATTGCCATGGGACCCAGATGGCTCCAGAAGAGAAAAGTGAGGCTGGTGACTTTGCACAGATCCTCCCTCACTTAAATCCAATTCACTTGGTTGTCATAGCATCACCTCCCTGATGACATGGTCCTCTTCAAGAACAAAGGACAAAAAACAAGTTCCATGAGGGAGGGGACTATTTTAATTTTTGAGAAGCTTTGAAAGTGACCAGAAATTAGGGAATGATTGAACAAACTGTAATTGAATATTATTGTACCACAAGAAATAAAAAAAATTATTTTTTCAGAGAAACATGGAAAGACTTGTTCAAACAGACACAAAATAATTTCGGCAGGATCAGAAGAATGACTTATGCAGTCACGATAATAATATGAAGGAAAATTATTTTGAAAGACTTCAGAACTCTGATCAAAGCAAATAATAATGACTTCAAAGTACTGATGATAAAATTATATATTCCATCTCTTGACAGAGAAATAATGGTTCTGAGAGGTAGAATGAAATATGGATTCTTTGATATGACCAATGTGTTGATTTGTTTTGCTATACCACATATATTTGTTCCAAGGGAGGACTTGAGGGAAGTAGAAGAGATGAGGAGACAAGTTAGTAGGTAAATGAAAGGGGGGAAGAGCATTAATAAAACATTTCAGAAGAAAACAAAAATGCAGAAGGAAGCATAGAGAAGTTTTGTTACTACCATGGCAAATTTAATATATCTGCCTCTTTGAAAATAAATTGTACTAAGAGAAGTTTACAGTTACATTTTTGGATTTGGGGTATTAAATATTTGTGTTTGTTAGTGATTAAATTCATAATAAAAACTTATAATTTAGGGGCAGCTAGGTGGAGCAGTGAGTAGAGCATCAGCCCTGGAGTCAGAAGGACCTGAGTTCAGATCTGGCCTCAGACACTTAAAGCACAAACAATTAAAAACCTAGCTGTGTGAACTTGGGCAAGTTACTTAACCCCAATTGCCCTCCAAAAACAAAAACAAAAAACAAAACAAACAAAAAAAACTTGTAATTTAAAAAGTTACCAGAATGCCTTTTTACCAAAAGCCATTTGTGGAAAAAAAATTGTTTTCATATTAACCAACTTTTTAAAAAGTATAATAAACCAGGCTAGCTAGGTCACATTTGTTAATTATTAAGATTAAGAAAAAATAAATTTGGGGTGGTTAGGTAGTGAATAGAGCCCTGGAGTCAGGAGGACCCGAGTTCAAATCTGACCTCAGACACTTAATACTTACTAGCCATGTGACTTTGGGCAAGTCACTTAACCCAATTGCCCTGCCCTCCCCCCCAAAAAAAAATTCAAATTACTTTTTATAGTCCAGTTTCACAAATAGTATCAAGGAAAAACAAACTCTAAAATATTAGTATGAAAATTTTATTCTTATCTCCTAACTTGTTTGAAAATCCTTCATTGATTATGCTTTTATAGCTAAAATAAATAATAGTTGTCTACCTGGAGTAGGTAAAAGACAGAAAAGACAGTTGGTATACCTAAATACTCTAATTCATACTGATTTTAATGTCTTTTTTTTCAGTTTTAATTTTCTGATTTAATTAGTTCCCTAATTAGAAAGGGTTAAATTAATTAACCTCATTATTTACTATATATTTAATGATTCATCCTCTATTGGGATTTATTTAATTTTCAATAATTAGATAGTTTATGACAAGAGGGAGCATTGTTAAATTCTACATTTATTGCTTTATGATCAGTAAAATAGTAGCATAGATTAAAGGGTCTTTTAGGTGAGGTGTCAGATATAGTAGAAAGGTTATTTCCCAGTTGTTTTAAATTAAGTACATGTACCACGTAAAAATGTATTCGGATTCAACAATTTATTTCTGTCAATTAGAATTCAATGAATGAAACGTTTTATTAAATTGTAAAGGTTAAAAGATATTCTAGGAGAAAATGTTAAAAACTAATACCATTATTTGATTTTAGTGAAAAAATATAAAAATATTTTGCACACATATGATGCCATAAGTCTGACTCCAGTCCTTCATTATGATATGGAGATAACTTGCACTGAATGAATAAATTAATTAAAAGCATTTATTAAGTGCTTTTTATGTGCCAAGCACTATGCTAAGTGCTGGGGATAAAAATGCAGAAACTGAGGCAGTCCCTACTCTCAAGGAGCCTAAATTCCAAATACGGAAAACAATACCTATAGGGTATAGGTGACCAGGGCAGGGAGCTGTCAACTAGGACTTGGTTAGATGAGTGTTCATTCATTAATGTATCCTTTTCAGAGACTTGGTGAGTATTGATGTGATTAAGGTTCTCTGAGCAAGAGATTGAAATGAGGAGTGATTCAGGGAATAAAGGAGAACTTGCTCAGAGACAAGTTGGAAAGTGTCACAGGTTATGCCATCAGATAGACCTAACCTAATTTAAGGGTAGCCTATCACTAGAAAAATATTCATTGGATGCCGACATTTTTTTTTTTCCAGCCATGACCATTCATAAAGGCTGTTAACTGAGGCTTCCAGGGTTTGACCTCTGTATTGGGTAGACAGTGTGCCATGAATCAATAAAATCTTGGATGCTTGAGGTATTAAAGTAAAATCCTTTACACATATTAAATAATGCGGTACAGTAGATAGAGTGCTGAACCTGGAGTCAGGAAGATCTGAATTCAAATCTAGTCTCAGACAATTAACTAATTATGTGAACCTGGACAAATCACTTAACCTGTTTACCCCAGTTTCTCTAAAGTGGGGATAACAACAACAGCTGCCTCACAAATTTGTTGTAAGCTTAGGTCAAATTAGATAATATTTATAAAGTGCTTTGTAAACCTTAAAGCAAGATATAAGTGCTATTATTATCTGCTGAATGTATCTCCCAGAATAAATAACACATTAGCATTTAACTTTTCCCTATATTCTGTTATGATCTAAATAAATGATTTTTACGTATTCTCTAAACATGCTACATGACTATTAAAATAATACTTTATTTTTGTGTAACTTAAAGAAATCCATCTTATTACTATCTGGGCACACCTTGTATATACATTGCTTATTTTAAGATAAAATTCATGGAAATATCTAAATTCATATGCTTTCCCTACCATTGGTATCGATAATAATAATAATAATACCAAAAAAAAAAAACCCCAACAAACCCCAAACCCTATTCTACGTACTTTATATCATATGATAGAACAACCCTGTCATCCAGGGATTGTAGGTGGTCATATCCCCATTCTACAGATGAGGGAACTTGGGCTCAGAGTTTACGTTTATGATTGCCCAGATTCTCATGATTTGCAAATATTGGAGACTAGGTTTGAACCTACGTTTCTCTAGACTGCAAGTCTAGTACTTTTCCTTTAGAACAGGAGTTGAACCTGTCACCTAAAACACAAGACTGAAAAGAAGATAACTCTCTTCTCACCCATAGTACCTGGTCCTGGTATGTCAGCAAGTAGGAAATTCAACTCATCATTTCCCAACCAAATGACTTTCAGGTTTTCATTTTCTCCAGAAACTGATCATTCTGCAAAATTAACTCTGATATTTACACCTCTTCAGATCATTTCCCACCCTACCTGCATGACATCTGTTGTCTTCCTTTAGATTTTAAGTTCCTAAAGGGCATGGATTGTCTCAAACTTTTCTTTGTATCCCTAGCACAATGCCTGAATTATATAGCGGCCTTAATATTTATTGACTATTGAATACTGGCTGTTAATATCTGGATCAGGGTCTTTTTAATGTTGTGCTAAAAATTGTCCCCCAAATGAGTGAAATTTAAGTGAGTGAAATAAAATGTGTTCAGGTGAACTGGATGCCTTTGCATTTTGCTAATACAGTGACTGCCACATAGTGAGAGCTTGTTGATAGTCCTAGACATTATGGGGAACTTAAAAATGAAAGAAAAAAATGCCCTCAAGGAGCTTATAATCTTATTGAAAAGTCAAATGACCAAGCAAAATAAATCATTAAAAAACTTGCTTTGTGACCCTCCAGCAAGTCACTTAAACTCTCAATTTCAGTTTCCTCATTTGTAAAATATCAGTATAACCTAATCTACCAAATGAGGGTAATAATAATACCTACCTCACAAGGCTTTTGTGAAGATCAAATGAAATAACATATGTAAAGTGCTCTGAAAACCTTAAGAGTGCTTCTGTAAATGTTGTTGTTCAGTAGTGTTTGATTCTTAGTGATCACATGGACCACAGCAAGCCAATACTGTCCATGGGGTTTTCTTGGCAAAGATACTGGAGTGATTTGCCATTTCCTTCTTCAGTGGATTAAAGCAAATGGAAGTTGTGACTTGTCCAAGGTCACACAGCAAGTAACTGAGGCCAAATTTGAACTCTGATCTTCCTGACTCTAGGCCCAACACTCTATCCACTGAGCTATCTAACTGCACTATAGAAATGTGAGCCATTATTAATATCATTAAAGACTAAATGGACATGTTATAGACAACAAATACTACAGGAGTTAAAAGGAAGGATAATCATCTAAGTCATATAATCAGAGAAGACTTTTTTAAAAGAAGGAGACTGATAAAAAAAAGGGGGGTGAAATTTGGAGAGGAGAGGGAGAACATTCCAAGCAGGAGATCCTGCAGGAGTAAAGCAATTCAGTGAGAAATTAATGTGATTTTGTTGGGATACAGGATCACAGGGACACAGAACCCTTGACTGGTAGATGAATCATGATGGAATGCAATAGGATAAGCTTAGGTGGGAATGGTGAAGAGGACAGAAGGAAGAGATAGGAATTGTGTGATAATCTGTTAGACATTCTTATTTCAAAACAAAACCTAAAATGACTGTGATTGTAGCAATAGAAATGTTTAATTTAATTTATTTAGAAAATGTATGGGAAAGGTAACTTTGTTGCTTTGTTTAAACCATTCCTCTGTGGACTGGTTGTCAAAAACTCAAAAGAAGTATTGCAAACTATTAGACACAATACAAAAGACCCTTCCAACTCCCTCATAATAAGAGAGATACAAATCAAAATGACTCTGAGGTTCCAATTTATTACCAGCAAGTGGAAAAAGGGAACCAGAGATGGAAATTGCTGGAGGGGCTATGTAAAACAAACACACTATTGCACATTGGTGGGTCTGTGGATTGGTACAACCATTCTGGAAAGCAATTTGTAATTATGCTAATAAGTGACTAAAATATCTCTCTGAACAAAAGAACTCACTGCTTGGCACATGTCTCAAGGAGGTCAAAAGAGAAGGAAGAATCTAATAGACACCAAAATATTCACACCATCACTTTTTGTGGTGACAAAGAATTGGAAGTAAAGTAGATGTCTATCAGAGAATCCAAGGCCACAGGTTCCCCACCCTTGAAATAGGCCAACAAATTGGAATACATGAATACAATCAAATATTACTGTGCTCTAAGAAATGGATCTGAAAAATTCAGAGAAGCATGTGAAGAGAGGAGTGAGGTGAGTAGAACCAGTAAAACAGCACAATTATAACCATGAAAGCTGAACAAAAAGTGTAACTTAGTACTGTATAAATTAGACCAACCTTGGCCCAGGGGAAGAATTGATAAAAATGCACTTTCATTCCTTTTTTGCAGATTTGGAGGAAGATGAGTGGACTATTACTTATACTATTAGATATGATTGGTGTACAGTTGTTATTTTTTTCCTAAACTACTTTTCTTTCTCTTTTTCAACATTTGTTACAATAAATAGCTCTCTGGATAAGGAAGGATGAGGGATATATTTGGAAATAAAGGTGATGATATAAAAAGATAGTGATAAAAATAAAATGAGTATTCTGTTTAGCCATAGCAATAATCTGATACAGTGTCTAGCAGAATTTTTTACTATACTTTTTTTTTTTTAACCCATCCTATGATTTTATCAGTCTAGGGAACTTGCAAGGAGGAAACTCCCTCAAACAACACAGATCACTAACCCAACTGCCTAAACAACTTACAGTCTTCTAGAGAATTGCATTGGGATACCAAGAGGTTAAGTGAATTGCTCAGTCATCATCGCCAATATGTTTGGGAGGTCTTCCAAACTTGAGACTGCTATCTACTCTACCATCCTCCCTCTCTGAACATATATTACATACTCAAATACTTGTATAATTAAGTACATGGCGATAATGCTTTTGTTATCAACTAAAATAACCACTTATAGATACAAATCAGAAGTAATCTTTCTTGAAGTTGCCAATTACTGCCCACAAAGTTTGAGAGCAGTAGGGGACCTTAGAAATCATTTAGTCCAACTCTCTTGTATTACAAAGGAGGAAAGAAGACCCTTAGAGAGTTAGAAACTTACATAAGATCACATATTGAGTTAATAGCAGAGTTGAGAACTGGAACCCAAGATTTCCAACTCCCAGTCATGTTTTTTGATTTAGCTTCCAAGAGACTCAGGAGATCAATCTGAATGCTTGACCGATAAGAAAACATGGGAATTGGGGCTAATTAATACTAATCAAATCTTTGAGATCCATGGAGGAAAGGGCCTCACAGTAAGCACAAACTATCATTCTAAGTAATATTTTCCAGGATTTTTGAGAGGAAATTTAATGAAAGTGTCACAAATATATGTATCTCCTGGCCGCTAGGATTTTCATCTTAGTTGTATAATTACGTAGCTTCCCCAAATAATCATAAGATTTCAGTTTGTGATACTCAGTGGGGCACAGTGCCAACTGCTGAGATTTGATGGAGCTGTTTAATTTAATACCTTTTTAATAAACCCAGCACAGGTGAAAAGGAAGAAAGTAGTGGTGAAATATGTTCATAATATTCAAATACAAATGTCTGAGTTATAGAGTGACCCTTCAGAAAACAAAATAGAGTTAATATGAAAAGGCTAGGTAATTTAGCATCCACCAAAAGAAATGGAGATATTTTATATCAGACCATTTTTTCTTTCTTTCTTTCTTTCTTTCTTTCTTTCTTTCTTTCTTTAAAAGCAATTGGGGTTAAGTAACTTGCTCAAGGTTACACGGCTAGTCATTGTTTATGCGTGGGTGCTTATTTTCTGAGCCCAGATCTGATCTCGGGTCATCCCAACTCTGAGGCCGGCGCTCCTACTCACTGCGCCACCTAGCCGCCCCAGACCATTTTCTAATAGTATTAACAGAGTCTGGTGCCTTATTGTGGCAGGGAAGTGACCTTAGCTTCTCAAAGACCATACAAGAGGAGTTCAAACTCTGGCAGATTCTACCAGGGTGGAAATTATTCAAATATGGTCTCAAAAAGAGTTGTGTGTGTGTGTGTGTGTTTTAATTTTTTTCTAGCCTAGCTAAGTACAGAGAGACTCATTACCAATAGGTTCACTATTCAACAATGAATTCTCTGACAATCTATGAAATGAAGAATAATACAACATATCCTTCAGACCTCCATAGTAGTCTTTTTTAAGGACAATGGCTGAGTATCAGAAAGGGGGCAGAGAATCCTAAGAATCACACCTGTTTTTAATTACCTATAAATGCTAACCTAGCTTAGTTGGTTTTCTAAATATTTGTTCAGTGACCAACAAACAAGTAGACATATTCCTGAGGGAAAGTAATTAGATCAATCTTATCTGACATTCTTGCTGGAGCTGTGACTGAGAATTCAGATACAGGGGTTGTAGGGATGAGGACAAGACAAAGCCAGTATGCACTGTGACTGCTGCTGATCCTAGCTATGCCATGGAATTTAGCTCCCAAGGTAAGTAGCTCAAAGGTGCTCCAGTATTTTGTGTCTGGTGAAGTTGTCCCAGCACAACAGTGGGGGGAATTGGGTCTAAGAAAAAAGCATAACAATGACAGGACCTTGGAAACTGGGAGCCTCAGAAAGAGGGTGAGATCTTTTTCTCACCTCTCAATGCTGAAATCCTAGAGGTATATGCTTCCTCTTTAAGACAGTGCTCTATAACTTGTGGTCCTCTAGGCCAGTCTGACATGACTACAAAAGGGAGGAAATATAGCTACTCTAACCTTCAGCACTCTAGAATAAAGTAGTTGGTGCAGTGGCTAGAGTGCCAAGCCTGGAGTTAGGAAGACCTGAGTTCAAATGGAGCTTCAGACACTTACTAGCTGTATGACCCTAGGCAAGTCACTTAACCCTGTTTGCCTCAGCTCCTTCTCTGTAAACTGAGCTGGAGAAGGAAATAGCAAATTGCTCCACTATCTTTGCCAAGAAAACCCCAAATGGGGTCACAAAGAGTCAAACATGACTGAACAACAACAAAAACAACAGGCTTGTGCTAGCTACAGCTCTGATTCAGGCTATAAATAAAACCTTAAGAGAAAAAGATATTTCAGCTAAATGGCAAGATGACTCAGAAGTCCTCCTTGGAGAGGCAGATAGAGAAGCTGGCAGTTAGCTTTGTCATCTGTCTAAAAATAATAAGGAGCATCATCTTGTAAGACATCTGATCACCTAATTTTGTAATGCTTCTGAAGAGCTTTGTCAAGGCCTTCATGAAGATGAATATAGCTTATGTGCCAACATCTTTTTGTGGAGGACAAGAAGGCAGAGGTATTCTGTGAAGGACTTGATGAGGCTCTTCTAAATTAAATCCACATATGTGTTAATATTCAGTCACTTCAACTTAAAGCTGACCCTAAGGTTGATAAGTAAAAGCTGCTAGAGAATAGGAGGCAGGATTTTTTTTTAAAAAATCAAAGAACAGAAAGTCCATGAACACAAAGAAACTTAACATCTGTGTATCGTGAATATTTTCTTCAAAAAGAGATTTAAGAGGTACTAGACATAGTTGACACCAAATATTATTTTTAAAAAAATTTAATGGGCAGGAAATGATTAGTTATAGATACGCAAATCATTTCTAAATTTGCTGCTATGTAGGATCAAGCCATTTACTCATTAGAGCCAACATCAAAAATCAACTTTTAACCTCCATATGAAATGTTATAGTAATTTCAGTGTCTGGGATATAGAAATCCATCTTGCCCTAACTAGAAAGTTGGGGGCAGGGATGAGGGAGGATATAAGAGAGAACAGATTGGAGAGAGGGGTATTCAATAGGCTCACTATTTTGGGGTGGGGGATAGGAGAAAGACAGGGAGAAAATTTGCAACTCAAAATCTTGTGGAAATGAACATTGAAAGGGGTGGCTAGGTGGCACAGTGAATACAGCACTGGCCCTGGAATCAGGAGGACCTGAGTTCAAATCCAGCCTCGGACACTTAACACAAAACTAGCTGTGTGACCTTGGGTAAGTAACTTAACCCCAATTGCCCTACCTTCCCCCCTCCAAAAAAAAGGGAAAAAAAGGAAATGAATGTTGAAAACTAAAAATGAATAAATTGGAAAAAATATAATTTCAGTGGCTTATTCATATCTCATTTTCAGTTAACTTCTTATGCGTTTTTTTTAATTGTATACTATGCCTTTTTCTTTGACTATACAGAGATAGCTGATTCTAGCATAACTCTAGACATTAGAAAGCAGTAATTCCCATTAAATTGCCAGAAAGGATTTTTTTGTCCAGTCTAGATTTTAAAACAAACCCAAACTTCCCCTACCTAGGTGACTAAATCCTGAAATTCCATAACTAAAACTTTGGTAAATGGCTTTGTTTTCTCTTAAAATGCAGATTTTGCTTTCCTCTGATAATGAGGAAAGGGCAGTTCCATGAAGAAAAAAATGTCTTCTTATACTTCCACAGTTTTATCCAGGACTAGCCTTACTTCTGATTTTCTTCTTTGATTTCCCAATAGCAATAAGTCCACAAACAAGTATTATGATCCAAATTGGAAATATGATAAGTATAATATGTCAGGATACACCTTCTCTCTAAATTAATCTTTGGCCAGGCTAACTAACCCCAAACTGTCAGGTTGTCAGGTTAGAGACTTCCCTAACAGGGGTATCTACACTGCCCTAAATCACTTGTAGGGTGCTAGGGGTAATCCTGATGTGGGGGAATTATCTATTATTCAGTTATAGCTCCTGAGCCCCCACACAAGTGTTTTCCCAATTTCAGACATCCCCCAAAGTGGTGGATACCACCCCTGGAATGATCTACAGGGGCAGTAGTAGCTTCCTGTGAAATTGGGGGGCACTAAATAAAAATAAGGGGACAGTGGAAACACAAGGAAAGATAAGAAAATACTGAAAAAACATTCATACATGTTTCATCTGTAGTGTAACGGAGTCAAAGATTACATTATTTTCCAAATAAACACACAAAATGCAAGTTATAATTAAGTGTTGGCAGGTGAGTGTGTTGTTGGGAAGTCCAGCATACATTGACAGAAATATGTGCATGTATGACTTGTTTATAACACAATACTACATTATATACAAAATTGTCATTTTGCCCAATTATGTGCCAATAAATTAGCTGCCTAGATTAACAGAAAGGTAAATAGAACATCTAAATAAACCTATTTTTGAAAAAGAAATTTTGAAAAAGAAATTGAACAGGCCATAATGAACTTCTAGGACCATATGGATTTACAAATGGATTCTATCAAACATGTAAAGCTCAACTAGTTCCAATATTAAATAATTTGGAATAATAGGTAAAGAAGGAGTCCTACCAAACTCCTTTTAATGAAACAATATGGTGCTGAAACCTAAACCAGGAAAAGCAAAAACAAAATTAGACCAATTCCATTAGTGAATATGGATGAAAAAATTCTAAATAAAATGCTAGCCAGGAGACTACAACAAAGATTACGGATAGTACCAAGTGAGACATACCTGGAATATAGGGATGCTTTAACATAAGGAAAACTCTTAACATAATTGATTATATAAGCCTTCCTAATAAGATCAGTAGTGAAAAAGGATGCCCATTATCACTAATATTATTCAATATTTTATTAGAAATGCTAGCAATAGCAATAGGAGGGGAAAGAAAAATTGAATGAATCAAAATGGGCAATGAGATAATAAAACTATTTCTCTTTGCAGATGATATGATGATATACTTGGAAAATCCTAGAGATTCAACTAAAAAGTTAGCTGAAACAATTAATAACTTTAGCAGGTAGCATGATATAAAACTAACCCACATAAATCTTCAGCATTTCTATATATCACCAATAAAACCCTGTAAGAAGAGATAGTAAGAGACACCCCCCCCCCCATTTAAATAACTGCAGACTATACAAAATATCTGGGAGTATATCTGCCAAGACAAACCCAGGAGCTACATAAACGTAATAATAAAATGCTTTTTATACAAACGAAGTCAGATGTAAATAATTGGAGAATTATTAATTCTTCATGACTGAAGCCAATATGATAAAAACAATGATTCTATCTAAATCAATCTACTTATTCAATGCCATTTCAATTAAACTACCAAAAATTATTTTATTAAACTAGAAAAAACAATAATAAAATTTATTTGGAAGAACAAAAGGTCAAGAATATCAAAGGAATTAATGAAAAAAAAAAAGTAAAAGAAGGAGGTTTAGCAGCACCAGATCTTAAAACAATTTTATAAGGCAGTAATTATTAAAACTATTTGGTACTGGCTAAGAAATAGAAAGGTGGGTCCCTGGAACAAAGTAGACATAAAATGCATAATAGTAAATCATTATGGTAACCTTGAGCTTAACAAAAGTAAAGATTTAAGCTTTTGGGATAAAAATACACTATTTAGTGAAAAAAAATTGTTGGGAAAACTGGAAAGCAGTCTTGCAGAAATTGGGCATAGATCAATATCTTACCAAGATAAGGTCAAAATGGATACATGACATAGATATTAAGGGACATAGCATAAGTAAATTAGAAGAAAATGGAAGATATTATCTATCAGACTTATGGATAGGAAAATCATTTACAAATAAACAAGAAGTAGAAAGCATTGTAAGATGTAAAACAGATAATTTTGATTGCATTAAATTGAAAAGGTTTTATACAAATAAAACCAAAGTAGACAACATTAGAAGGAAAGCATAAAATTGGGGGAAAATATTTTATAGACAGTGTTCTCAGATAAAGGTTTCCTATCTCAAATATATGGAGAACTTTCTCAAATTTATAAGAATGTGAGTCATTCCCGAACCGATAAATGATTAAGGGATATGAACCAGCAGATTTTTAAAAATTTCTATATTAGTCATAGAAAATAGACAAAAAAACCCTAAAGAAAAAAGAAAAAAGTATGCTTCAGTCGTCATTCAGACACCATTAGTTCTTTCTCTGGTGGTGGATAGCATTTTTCATCATAGTCCCTCAGAGTTGTCTTGGATCACTGAATTGCTGAGAGTAGCTAAGTCATTCACAGCTGATCATCTTAAAATATTGCTATTATTTTGTATACAGTACATATCACTTTGCATCAGTTTCAATAAGTCTTTCCAGGTTTTTCTGAGAGCATCCTTCTCATCATTTCTTATATAGCACAATAATATTCCATCACAATCACATACCACAATATGTTCAGTCATTCCCCAATTGATGGGCACCCCCCTCAATTTCCAATTCTTTGCCACCAGAAAAGAACTGCTATAAATATTTTTACACATATAGGTCCTTTTCCTTTTTGTTTTCTTATCTCTTTTTAGGTACAGGCCTAATAGTGGTATTGCTAGATCAAAAGGTATGCATGGTTTTATAGCCCTTTGGGCATAATTCCAATTCTTCTACAGAATGGTTGAAATCAGGTCACAATTCCAACAGTGCATTAATGTCCTATTTTCCCCAAATTCCCTTCAATATTTGTCATTTTCCTTTTCTGTCCTATTAGCCAATCCAATAGGTATGTGGTAGTACTTCAGAATTGTTTTAATTCGCCTTTCTCTAATCAATAGTGATTTAGAGCATTTTTTCATATTGCTATAGATATCTTTAATTACTTCCTCTGAAAACTGTTCATATCTTTTGATCACTTATCAATTGGGAAATGGCTCTTTATAAATTTGACTCAATTCTCTATATGCTTGAGAAATATGGTCCTCAACAGAGAAATATGCTTCAAAATTTTTTTTCACAATTACAATTGCTAACTGTATTTTCCTCCATCCTATTTCTATCTCTGTTTATTCTATTTTCTGTCCCCTTTCACTCTGTTCCTCCTCAGAAGTGTTCTGCTTCTGACTACTGCCTTCCCCAATCTGCCCTTCCTTTTATTGCCCCCTTCTCTTATCCCTTTTCCTGCTTACTTTCTTTCTTTCTTTTTTTTTTTTTTTGAGGGCAATTGGGGTTAAGTAACTTGCCCAAGGTCACACAGCTAGGTTTTTGTTTGTGTGTGCGTTAAGTGTCTAAGGCCTGATCTGAACTCGGGTCCTTCTGACTCCAGGGCCGACCCTCTACTTACTTCAACACCCAGCCGCCCCTCCTGCCTACTTTCAAAGGGCTGTTTTGAAGAAGTCAAAATCATATAGTTATATAAAATGCTCTAAATCATTATTGATTAGAGAAATGCACATTAAAACAACTTTTGGGATATTATCTCACACCTATCAGATTGTTTAAAACGATAGAAAGAGAAAATGACAAATGTTGGAGGGGCTGTGGAAAAATTGAGATATTAATACACCGCTGGAACTTTAAACTGATCCAATCATTTTGAAGAATAATCTGGAATTTCCCTGAAAGAGTTATAAAACTGTCTATAGCCTTTGACCCAGCAATATCACTATTAACTCTTGTTTCCCAAGGTTATCAGAAGGGAAAAGGAAAAGAACCTATACGTTCTAAAATATTTATAAGAGCTCTCTCTTTGTGGTGGCAAAGAATTGGAAATTGAGGGGATGTCTGCAATTGAGGAATGGCTGAACAAGTTGTGGCATATGATTGTGATGGGATACTACTGTGCCATAAGAAATGATAAGCTGGTTGGTTTTAGAAAAACATGGAAAGACTTGCACGAAATAATGAAAAGTGAAGGGAGCAGAGCCAAGAAAATATCGTATCCAATAATAGCAATATTGTTCAAAGAGTAATTGTGAACCACCAAGTTATTCTAAATCCTATAAATACTCAAATCAACTATAAAGGACCTATGAATATATAGCTCCAGAGGAAAAAATTAGAAGTATACATAGTATAGTGTTACATATATTTATAAATCTTGGTTAAATGATGGTCTTCTCTAGTGCAGGGTGGAGGAGCGAGAGAGAGACAGTTTTGAACTTAAAATGTAACCAAAAATAAATAAGTAAACAAATAAATAGGTGAAAAGAGAGTCTACTGGGTCATCTCCCTTCCTCGAGTTTCTTCCTAATCTGATTCATCTCCCCCAAAGCTGCCAATGGGATTTTTTTTTTTACATTTTATTTACTAGAATTATTCCCTAAGAGTTATTAATCTGCCTATACCCTTTGACTCAGCAATACCATTACTAGGTCTATTTCCTAAGATGATTAGGGAGAAAGGAAAAGAACCTATATGTTCTAAAATGTTTATAGCAGCCCTTTTTTCTGGTGGCAAAGAATTGGAAATTGTGGGGATGCCTGTCAATAGGGGAATGGCTGAACAAGCTGTGGTATATGATTGTGATAGAATACTGTTGTGCTATAAGAAAATGTGATCTTCTACAGCACAGATCCTACCATATCACCTCCCCTCTTTGCCTCCTTGCCCCACTCCCACATAAGCTCCTATGCTTCTCTATTACTTGTAAGATCAGATATAAATTGTTATGCTTGGCTTTCAAAGCTTGGGGCCTTCCTACCTTTCCATTTTTCTTACATTTTATTCCCAAGTATTCTACAATGCAGTGACACCAATCAACTTGATGTTCCTTGCACAACACTCCATTTTCCTACTCTGGTGTCTTTTTACTGGCTATCTACTTAACTACGCCAGCAATGCTCTCCCTCCTCATTTTCACCTTCTGATTCTCTTGGCTTCATTCAAGACTCAGAGCTAATCTCAGTTTCTGCAAGAAACCTTTTCTAGTTCCTTCATTTCCCCCTCCCCCATTCCCTTATTCCAGGGTCAAGGAACCTGCAGCTTCGAGGCCACATGTGGCCCACTAGGTCCTCAAATGTGGCCCTTTGACCCTCAAAGGACCTAGAGGGTTACATGTGGCCTCAGGGCCGCAGGTTCCCCACCCCTGACCTAGTTAGTACCTTCCTTCCATGATTACTTCCCATTTTGTATGTACATATTTGGTTTGCATGTCATCTCCTCCACTAGGATGTGAGTGCCTTGAGGGCAAGGACAATGTTTTTACCCTTCTTTCAGTCCCTAACATTTACCTCAGAGCTCAGCACATGAGCTCTGAATTAATTCTCGACTACTGACTGAATGGATAATTGATTATTTAACATAGACAGGCATTTGAGGAAATCATTATGTTTAATTCTCTCTTCAAAGTATGTTTGAAAGTTGCAGAATAGGAAATATATTTGCATGTATACTGAGAGGATAGTTTCTCTATCCATAAACTCTTATCTCTATACTTTTCTTTAACAGCTGTAACCATGTTTATCTCCACATGTCTCTATGCTTTGTTTGGCGTTATTTTGGTTTACCTTCAAATACCAGTGCTTCCACCATACTGAATTCTGTTTTCTTGTGAAACAGATTTTTGTTTATTCTTCAAGAGTTTTAATACATCTACATCATGCCATTACATGTATATCTACTCACATGTACCAGTTAACGTGTCTCTTACAGATTCACCCCATTGCATACTAGCAAATGCTCTCCAACCTGATAGTTAATTCAGCTATAACAAAGGGCCCTATTTGGGAGTAGTTTACAGAGCTTGATTCTACTAGGATGTGAGTCCTGGCATTATTGTCAGGAAATAGGCCTGAGAAAAATCTAGGTGTTGATGAATAATGGAGAATTGACTGTGTTTTGTTAATGAGAAATTCTGATTCCTCATTTGTTGCTATATGTTGGAATAAAGCCAGAAGGATCTGAAATGTATTCCTGGCATTCAAGAATAGGGGATATGTTTATAATAGAAAAAAACAGACATTCATTAAAAGATAATAGAAAAGAATATCTTAATAGGCCAGTTCCAGTTGTGGATTTCACAACAAAGAAAGCATTAATATAATTAAACCAGCACAATTAAAATTGCTTCTTTTTGCTAATTGCCAGCTTGGTCTATCTTCTATTTTACAGAATAGAAGCAAACCCCATGAATCTCAAAGCTCAGAATAAACTAAAGTGGCAGTCGCATTTTCTGGGCCAACCCCTTGTTGCAATCGATTATTTCTGCTGTAGAGATGTTGCCCCATTCTGCCCAGTATCCCTCTTCTACCAATACTCTAAAACTCCCTTTATTTGGAATTTCCCATCCAAACTTCCTGCTCTCTAGGTAATTTATACCTAACTCCTTTTGACATCAAAAGTGGGAAACCAATCAGATATATAGGAGGGAGAGAGAGTCCACTATTAGGACACACCTAGTTATAAAATGTCTGGTCTTCATCTACATTACTGAGTTACTCTGTTGTGAGGGACTAACTCAGTTATTTCTGTATGAAATTGGAGAGTAGTGAGAACATGGCATAACCTGGGCATCAGGTCTGGAGCACACCTCCCATCATGATTGATGCCCATCTCTCTTCCTGCAATGCTTAGTTTGTCTTTTGTTCTCAAAGAGGACTATGACATCAGGGAGATCACTCACTCAAAGGAAGGACTTCCCCACTGGTGAAGTTTTGATATATCTTGGCCCTTTGGAGAGTTGGCTTTCTTTGTCTCTTTAGTCCTAATATATATATATATCATTTCTTCTGCCCCTACTCATGGGTATTTTAAGTTAAGTACTTTCTCTTGTGCAAGGTAAAATGCACCAGTAACAAAGGTCTAGTTCTTTTAGCATTATTGGCTAACTTGCTTCTGTGAAAATCTCTAAGAGGTGGATGTGAAGAAGAAATCTCCTAGCCTTTAATACCAACTTTAATTCCAACCTCAGTAACATCTTTAAGGTGTATTGATACAGAAAGGGATACTCTTTCCAAGTTGAACCAAAAGCTCTTAGTCTGACACAAAAGCAGCTGCAATGGACTAGTGGTAACAAAAAAGCACAAGTGGTTAAGGTTCAGCACACTGAAAAAGGGAGAGTCCACTTTTGTTCTTTACATTCTTTTCCAACTGAATTCAGGATTAAAGGTGGCTGAACATTCATGAAGAGTGAGGTCAGTGCCAAGGTAGAACTTCCTGATAGTAAGGGTAACTAAGTATGGCAATGAAGGGCAACTGAACTTTTTCCTCTGAAAGTCTTATAAAAATTATTCATTTAACCATCAGGTGGCATCGATAGCTATTAAACGGGGAGCTGCACACTCACCTTGCAGGCGGGAGAATCCATTTCCCTTAGGGTGGAAGTGCTGAGAACAGATCTTTGACATCTCAAAGAAGAAAAGGGCGTCAGAAGTCAGCTAGTCCAACCCAGACCGGAAGAAAGAATCCGTTGCAGACATCTGGTCTCCACCAAAAGATCTCCTGAGAGGCAGACCTCATTACTTTATCCAGGTAACCCTTTCTCCATTTTGGACTTTCTAATTATTACAGAATTTCCCCCTCGTGTCAAACGGAATTATGCCTCTCTAATTTCTACCCATTGCTCCTATTTCTGTCCTTTTTATCAGAAAAGTAAATATTTGGAAGATTATCATCTGGAAAAAAGGATCAAACTTGAAAACAACTCTGTCTCATCCTCTCAGTCAGCCAAGTCTCTTCTTTATTCAGGCTAACTGCTCTAGTTCCTTCAAATTATTCTGATGTGGAATGGTTTTGAATCTCCTTATCTTTTAATACAAGCATTTTTAAGTGCCTACTATGTTTCAGGTATTGGAACAGGGCAGTTAAGTGGTATAGTGGAAAGAGTGCTAGGCCTAGATTCAGAAAGACCTGAGTTCAAATCCAGCCTCAGACACTTACTAGTTCTGTAACCCTGGGCAAGTCACTTTAACCTCTGTTTGCTTCAGTTTCCTCAGCTGTAAAATGAGAATAATAAAAGGATCTATCCCTCCTCATTCCCTCCTCCCCCCCTACCACAATGTTATAAGGATCGAATGAGATAATATTTGTAAAGCACTTAGCACAGGGCCTGGCACATAGTTGGCACCATAAAAATGTTGGCTATTATTATTTATACAAAGTTATGAGAATACTAAGAAAAAATGAAACAATCCCTGATATTAAGGAGCTTATATTCTGTTGGGTGAAAACAATAAGTACACATATACAATATATACAAAGTAAACACAAAGTAATTTGGGGGAGAAAGGAGATTATTGACAATGGGGAACTGGAAGGGCCTCATCTAGGAGGAGGAACTCAAGTTCAGGCCTTGAAGAAATTTAGGTTTTCTAGGAAAACATTTCAGTATCTTTAGGTCATCCTTGTTGCTTTTTTATAGGCATACATTATGCCAAAGTCTCTTCCTTTTCCATTCATCCTCTGCATAGCTCCCAAGGTGATTTTTACAAAGGTCTGACCATGTATTCAGTATATTACAATGGCTCCCTTTTTCCTCTACAATCAAATGCAGATTTCACTATTTGGCATTTAAAGCCCTTCATACCTGGGTTCCAACCTACCTTTCCAACCTTCTTCTACATTACTTCCTTTCACACTGTACAATCCAACCAAACTGGCCTTCTTGGTATTCCTCAAACATGACATATCCCCTCCTTTCACTGTGCTTTTTTCAGAGGCTAGCCCATATGCCTGAAATAAGTTCATCTTGACATCTACCTCTAAGAATACCTAATTTCCTTCAAAGCTCAATTTAAGTACCATACTGTACATGAACCAACATTCTAATTTATCCTGACATTGTAAAGGTAGTTACTAAAACCTGCATAATCCTGACTGGGGTTCCTTGATTCTTTTTCTGGCTGCTTGCAATATTTTTCTTTTATATGAAAGCTTTGGATTTTGGCAATGACATTCCTGGGAGTTTTTATTTTGGGGCTTATTTCAGGAATTGATTAATGGATTTTTTCTATTTTTATATCACTCTCTTGTTCTAACATGACAGGCAATTTTCTTTAATAATTTCTTGAATTGTGATATTTGGTTTCTTCCTTTGGAGGGGGAAAGGGTTATGGATTTTAAGTAGTCCAAAGATTTTTAAGTGACCTCTCCTGGATCTGTTTTCCTGGTCAGTTATTTTTGATATGAGATACCTCACATTTTCCTCTTTTTTCAATCTTTTGACTTTGTTTTAATAATTCTTATTGTCTCCTGTAGTCATTAACTTCTATTTGGTCTATTCTAATTTTTAGGCAGTTTTGTACCTCTTGTATTAAACTAGTGATTCTTTTTTTTTTCAAATATCTCCTAATTAGCTCTATTTCTTGTATAATATAATTTTAAACTCTTTTTAAAAAACTCTTACATCATTTCTTCTAGAAATTCTAGTGGTTCTTGTTGGCAATCTTTTTTTTTAAAAAATTCTTTTATTGTAGGTATTTTTGAGTTATTCTCTTCTGGTCATTCCTAGCAACATAAAAGTACTTTGTAACTTTTTAATTTAGTAATTTTTAATGTTGAGGCCTCAGGAGTTGAATCTATAAAGGAGCGGGGAACATGGAATAGGATATTCCAAAATATATAGGTCTACAACAAGGAATAATTTACCCAACAAAACTTAATATAATCCGACAAGGGAAAAAAATGATCTTCAACGAAAATAGACTTTCAACTATTCCTCATGTAAAAACTGGAGTTGAATAGGAACTCTGAGATACAAATATAGGAATTAAGAGAAAAATTAAAAGGGAAGTACAGGTAAAAAATTGGAAAGAACTTTATAAAAATGAACTGTTTACATTCTAATGAATGGGGGGGGGATGATAGAAGTATCCTTTCAGAATACTAATGTCATGAAAGGTCATAGAGGTAATCAAACAATACAAAAAATTTAAAGGTGGTTTTGTTATGTTCTGATGATGCTGAAAGAAGAAAGAAAAGAGGGGAAGATACAAAAGGTGAAAAATGGGAGGAAATGGGAGAATTTATGTAATTGGGTTATGCAAGTAAACCTATACGTGATTGTAGATTGAGTGAAGGGAGCAGTTTCATTTGAACTTCACTTTCATCTAAACTGGACAAAAGAATGTATGCGCGTGCGCGCACACACACACACACACACACACACACACACACACACACACACACACACACACACTGGTATAGGAATAAATTCAACTCAACAGGGATACAGAAAGGAAGAAGAAAATGGGAAGAGAAAGTATAAGAAGGTAGATTCAGGAAGGGATTAGTCCTAAGCAAAAAACCCTAGGTTTGGAGAAGGGATAGTAAAGAGCAAGAGGAAAGAGTAAGAACTTACAGTAAAGAGTGTGTACACAGTAAACAAAATCCTACAAAATATTATTTACTAGAAACATATGAAATATAAGATGCACAGAGAGTTCAATTAAAAGGTTGGAGCAAAATCTATTATGCCTCAGCTGAACACCAAAAAGCAGGGAGTAGCAATTATAATTCCAAACAAGGCAACAACAGAAATAGACAATCAGAGGTAAGCAGGGAAACTACATTTTTGCTGAAAGGCACTATAGACAATGAATTGATTTCAATACTTAATATACATGCAGTGAACCACAGAGCATCTAAATACTTAAAAGTTAAATTAATTATAAAGAGGGATAAACAAACTATTAATAATGGGGGCCTAAACGTACCCCCTTTTAAACCCTAGATAAATGTAATGAAAAAATAACAAGTTAGAACTTGTATAGAATTTTAGAAAAGTTTGCTATATAGAACTCTCATGATTATTGAATAGAATTTTTTTAGTATACATATTCTCTGCTCTTTATAGTACTTTTACAAAAATTGGTCAGGTATTCAGACTTTAAAATCTCATGAAACAATGGAGAAAAGCAGAAATAATAAACGTATTATTTGCTGACCACAATGCAATAAAAATACATTAAATGGCCATTGGAAAAAAAAACCCAACTGGAAACTAAATAATTTAATCCTAAAGAACTATTAGTAAAAAAGAAGAAATCATGGAAATGATCATTTTCTTAAAGATAATTACAATTATATGCCATGTCAGAATTTTTTTGGAATGCTACCAAAGTGATCCTTAAAGAAAAATTTGTACTTCTAACTATTAATAAAAAATTAATAAAAAAGAAAAAAATCACAAATCAGTGAATTGGACAAGCAAATTTAAAAAATACAAAATTAACCAATTAAAAAACCTCAATTAAACACCAAAGTTCCAAAAATCAAAAAATCAAGGGACTAACAAAACTGAAAATAAACAGAAAAAAATATGTTAAATTGATAAATAAAACTAGAAGTAGGGGGTTGTTAAGGGTTTTTTTTTTTTTTGAAGAAAGGAAAAATCATAAAATAGATTAACCATGAGCTAATTTGATTAAAAAGGAAGTTGAAAATCAAATTACCAGTTTAAAAAAATGAAAATGGAGAATTCACAAGAAATGGTGAAGAAACAATTATTAGGAACTATTTTGCCCTACTCTTTGCCAATAAATCCAACAGCTTAAATGATAAAATCAATATTTACAAAAACATAAAATGCCCAAATTAACACATTTCAGAGGAAGAAATTGAATAAGGCATATATAACCTCTCAAAGGAAAAACAAAACACAACAACCCAGGACCAGATGGACTCACAAGTGAATTCTATCAAACTTTCAAAGAACAATTAATTTCAATATTCCATGAACTATTTGAAAAAAAAAAATAGCAAAGGAATGGATCCTACCAAATTCCTTCTATGACACAAATAAGGCCTTATAATATCAGCCAGAATTCAAGCAAATAAAATATTAGCAAAGGCTATGACAACATATCACAAAAATTATATACTATGATCAAATTGAATTTATGCCTAGAATAAAGAGTTGGTTTATTATCAGGAAAACTAGAAACTTATTTAGCCATATTAATAACAAAAACAACAAAAATCAAATGATTTTATGAATAGATACAGAACAAGCTTTTACCAAAATACAACATCCATTTCTGGTTTGTTTTTTTTAAAACTACACAAGAATAGACTTTTCCTTGACATGATAAATATTGTATATATAGAACCAAAGGCTAGCATTGTACATAACAGGGATAAACAATTTTTTCCAATTAAATTGGAGGTAAAAAATTGCCACCACTTCTATTTGACCTAATACTTGAAATGCTATCTTTAGCAATAATACAAGAAAAGGAAATTGAGGTAATAAGCATATAGAAGGAAAAAATAAGTTCATTACTTTTTATAGATGATATGATACTGTACTTAACTGTAAAGAAGCAACTAAAAAATTAAGAGTAACGTCAGCAAACTTAAAGGATATAACACAAATCCAAAGAAATTGATAGCATTTCTATATAATATCAGTAAAATTCAGTAGGAAGGTATAGAAAGAGAACTTACATTTAAAGCAACTGTAGAATTATAAATTGAAAAGGTAACTATAGAATTACTAAATAACTGGGAGTCTACCAACCGACATATACATGAGAACTACATAAATACAATTACAAACCACTACTTAAAGGGATAAAGACAGTCTGTGAGCTATTAATATTTCTCCAATTATTTAAGCCTGAATCAATATAAAAAATTGCAATACTACCTAAATTAACTTATTCAATGCCATACTAAGACTACCAAAGGATTAATCTGTAGAATTAGAAAAAAGAATAATGAAATTTATATGGAAACACCAAAAGTCAAGACTCTCAAGGGAAATAATGAAAAAAAAAATGGGAATGAAGGCAGCCTACCAGCGTTAGATTTCAAAATATTCAAATAGCATTAATTTTCGAAACAATTCAGTGTTGGTTAAAAAATAAAGAGCTCAATGAGTAGAACAGATTAAGTACACAATATTCAGAAGCAAACAAACCTGGTTGTGTAGGGTTCCATAAACACATAGTCCCAAACTATTGGGATAAAGACCCATTATTTGATTTAAAAAAATAAAATCTACTGGGAAAGTTGAATGAGAGATGAGAAAACTCCTAATGTAAGTCAGCAACATCTCTGCAGTTTAGAGTGTTTTTAAAAAAAAAATTTTTCTTTTGGTAGGGGAAGGCAAGGCAATTGGGGTTGCCTTCCTGTGATTTGCCTTCCCAAGTGATTTGCCCAAGGTCACACACAGCTAGTAAGTGCAGTTTAGAGTCTTAAGGAATTGTCTAGAACATTTGAGAGATTAAATGATTGGACAGGACCATATGGTCATAGGCAGAACTTAAGCCCAAAACTTCCTGGCTTCAAGGGCAGCTCTCTGACCACTATGCCATGCTGCTTCCAAAATGAAAATTCTGATTTCTAAACATGCATTAATCCTACCTTCTGTATAGGAATAATTTTCTATTTTCAATGTGAAACACATTAAACTCTCAAGAAAGGTACTATGTAATCCTTCCTACTCATCTATGTGTACATGACAATGTTGATTTGAGGTCAGCATTTTTAACATAGTTCATCACTTTGATGATGATGACCACTGCTAGTCCTCTGTGGCCTCTGGTTCTTCTTAGAATTTCCTCCTTTCTGATTGGTTCTGTATATATTTTCATCTTCAGGGCAAGAGTGGATAAGGGCTGGGAGTGCTGTTCTCACTCTTTCTACATATTTTTGTATTTATGTTTTATGCAAATGCTCCCTTATGAACCTAGTAATGTGAGGTTGCTCAAGGGAGGTTACTAGGAAATCAATCAGTAGTGATGGTGCTTAAATGTCATATGGGTAACTCAGTGAAGGACCATAATCTAACCACAGTACAGAGTTGTAGACCTGGGGATTGAAGGACTATTTTAAGATCAGGTACTCCCCCACCCCTTCATTTTAAAGATAAGTAAATTGAGATCCTATCTCCATCATTTCCATTCACTCCACCAAGAACAGATCAGGTACAATCCAATAAAATTCTGTTCAACTGGGTTCTGATGATACCACTGATTGGACTAGCATGTCAATTTCTGTGTTGAAACTGCTCCTGTGAATCTTAATACATACAGTGGCATAAGGTACAGGCTAGTCTTATGTAGAACTGTTATGATGATTAATTTGACAAAGAGGACTACAGAGCAAAGTGCTCCTTTGTGACCTGACATTACAAGAAGGCAAGATAACACCTAAACAAATTAGAAATACCTGCTAGAAATGCTTCAGTGCAGATAGCATTGAACTCTAAAGTGGACAAACCACAAATGCACATTAAAAGGGCTGACAACATTAAGACTTTCATTATGCTCCAGTAACATCATAATAAGAAATGTCTTAGCAGTTATAAACAGGGGCTTCATACTGCTTTTTGTCAACAATATGCTTATCTCCAGGTTACATGACTGTGTATTGAAGATCAATGCAGGTAATCATGAGAAACAACTTAATCGCCAAACCTTGATTAGCTAAAATAAAAACTGAAATCAAAGAACTAGAAAAAAAATCTGAACAGGGAAAAATTAATGAACCTGAGGTCACTGAAAATCTTCAGTAAGCAAAAACTCAAGAAACTACTACATAAAACAGATGACAAAAATAAAAACAACATCTCCTGTGATTCTGATTGGCACACATATTAAGAATGGAATTTTAAAAAGCATTTTTTGAGTTTGATGGCAAGAATCTAATTAATAATCAATGATACCAAAACAGCATAATTCAAAAAAAGCTAGGATTTGCCATAAACATTATGAATGAATATCTTCTACCATAGTATTTAGGAGGAAGTGTAAAAATACTCCTGAACCTCCACATAATTGTATCTGCTGCAACCACTGACATTAAAAAAGAACCATGGCAAAAAGATGGAGCTAGTGACTTGGTCCAACATTCTGGAAAGCAATTTGGAACTATTCCCTAAAGTCACTAGCCTGGGACCTAGTGATACCATTAGGAGGCCTACACCACAAACATCAAAAAAAAAAAAAAAAAAGAGGAAAGAATCCTTATGTACAAAATACTTAGAGCAGCAGTTTTGGTAGGGAGAAAGAACTGCAAGCTAAGAGTACATCCATCCATTGGAGAATGGCTGAACCAATGACGGCATTATCAATGCAATAGATTATTTTTGTACCATGAAAATGATAAAACAAATAGTTTCAGAGAAACCTGGGGAAACTCATATGAACTGGTGAAGAGGGAAATAGAGGAACTAAGAGAACACTGTATATAAAAAACGCTATAAACAATGAACAACTTTGAAAGACTTAACTCTGATCTATACAGTGAGTGACTACCTTGATTCCAGAGAGCTGATGATGATGAAGAAGCATGCAACCCACTCCTGATGGAGAGGTGTTGACTGAATGTAAAGAATGAGACCTCCATTTCTGGACATGACCAATATGGAAATTTGTTTTGCTTATTTGTTACAAGGATTTTTTTTTTTAATTTGGGGGAGTGAGGAGGTGCAAGGGAGAGAAAATACATGCTTGTTAATTTTTTTTTAATTAAGAAAGAGGAAGCTATCAAGGAATATCTCTAAGGACAGGTATTAAACACCACCATGGGAGAAATGACCTGAAAAAGCTATTGAAGACCTGCAGAAAGGGCATTAGAAAATTACATCATAACCTTCAGTTGATCTGAATATATCTAGTTGGAATATGTAATAAAAAAAATTGTATGCCATATCACTCAATAACGAGAGAGAGGGAGAGAGAGAGAGAGAGAGATGGGTGAAGAATGGAACTGGGAAACAAAAGTATATCAGAAACATGGAAATTAGAAAATGTGCTGAATTTGGAGTCAGATGACCTGTGTTCAAGTCCCCACTTAGTATTTAACAATGGTCAAATTACTTAATCTCTTTAGGTCTCATTTTCCTTAGAAGTACTGGATCCTCTACACTTTGGTTTCTTCTTGGAGACTCTCTCTCCCTTCAGAGTACTGAAGGGAGCCTGGAATCATATGTCTTCTTTCTAAAAGCTAGAAGCCAGAAGACTAGGATTTCTCTTCTCAAGCTCTCACCAATTCTGTCCCCTGACCCAGGCAGGTTTGGAGCACCTTCACCAAGGAGAAAAGTCTTATGCAAATGGACCTTTCAGCCAATGGTTACCTTCATAAAATTGAAGGGATTACAGTATGATCAACTAAAAGTAAAAATGTAAGGTGATAAGGAGCTAATGACCTGCAAACAACAAAGTACACAATTCAACCTGTCTTTACTACAGCAGCTTGAGAAGCCAAGAGAAGATTTCCAAAGCATACAGAAAAATTTTGATTATCTATATGGCCTCAATAAGCACAACATAACCAACAAAGCAAGTTGGACAAAAACAAAAGAGAAAACTTGTATACCATCAATATAATGTACAACACAAAAGTTGCATCAAGGGAAGTTAATGTAGCTTCTTAGCAAAACTAAAAAGTAGCAACAAGTTGGATTCATGACTACTGGCTCAAATGTTTCACAACAGCACTTTAATAACTAGAAAAACATCTTATCATCTTCCCCTAAGACACAAAATGGATACAACCTTCCTTAACAAAAAGCATTCCATATATAATACCAAAAGATGAGTCCCCTCTGAATATAGGCCAGTTATAGGTTTGTGTACTTCAGGATAATAATAACAATAATTGCTGATGTTTATATAACACTTACTATGTATCAGGCACTGTGCAAAATGCTTTACAATTATTATCTCATTTGATCCTCTCAATAATCCTGGGAGGTAGGTGATATTATTATCCCCATTTTACAGATGAGGAAATTGAGGCAAACAGAAGTTAAGTGATTTGCTCAGGGTCACAATAGCTGTGTCTAAGGCTAGATTTAAACTAAGATATTGCCAACCTTAGGCCTGGTGGTCTATCCATTGTACTGCCTTTACAACCTATTCAGAGTTTTTAGTATTCACAAAATCTACAAATATAAGAAAAGAACATATTGCCTGAGGACCAAAAAAAGAAAATGTACCAAAAAGTTCTAGAAGTATGAAGAACAATTCATTATCCATTTGGTAATGGTGGGAAAAAGATGTCCCAAAGTGGCACAATATTCATACTGCCTTTATTGATAATTGCAAAGCCTTTGACTCAATTTTACACTCATGGCTTCTTCATGTTCTATAAATACAGAGTGTCCTGAAAGTCTTAGTACAAGTTTAAGTTTAATAGATTGTTTAAATAGAATAGACCCAAGTATAATGAGAGCACTAGAGTATTTGATGTCCATGTATAAAACTGTCTTCTATTTTAATCATGTCATCAAAGCAATGTCAAGAACAACACAATGATGTGAAGGATAAGCTAGGTAATACAGTGGATAGGGCACTGGAATTAGAATCAGTGATATCTGAGTTTGATTATGCTGCACATACCAACCAGCTGTGTGCAGCATAATTACTTCCCTTCCAAGGGAAGTAATTACTTCCCTTCCAAGATTCCTTCCTGCTTTAAACCTATGAATCTGCGATACAAAACAAAGCATCATTCAAGGAGAGAGTTTAAGCCTGTTATGGTTCTGCCTGTCTTTGAAGCCATTATCATCTCTCCTCCAAAGAACTGAGTATGGATTATAAGTTAAGGAAGTACTTATACCCAATCACCTTATAAATCATTCTGGTATACATGTATGACATCAAATTATATGGCTCCATTGGGGGAAAAAAACCTCAAACAGCTTCTTTGTCACAGTATCTTTCTCCAATCAAAATATCATTTGGACTTGACAAATATAAAATTCTTAATGTACACCAAGGAAAGATAGAGACAGAAGGTTCTAAGCTTGAGTCTGGAAATCAATCAGAAGATGAAAAGAATGCCTACAAATACCTTGTTCTTCTCTAGGCATCAAGCACAAAACTATTAAGGAGAAAAGCTGTATATGCCAAAAGACTTGACAGAATCCTGAAATCAAGATTCAATGGGAAGAACATGTTTAAAACAATTAACACATATGCAGTACTAGTCAATGTAAATTTTTGCAAGAGTAAAATACTCAATAGATTTTCAAAGTATCCTGACAAAAACTCCATTTTTTATAAAAATAGAGAGTTCATTATTCTAAGGCAATTAGAGAGTAACACTTTTTTTAATCAAAGAGGAAGACAAAGATTGATTTTTTCCCCTTTGAGCACATGATAAAGTTTTTAAGTTTACAGAAGTGTTTTAAGAGTAAATAGCCTTTATTTATCACACTGAATAATTTTAAATGCTTATAATCTACCATTAGATTTCTAAATGTAATTGCAAGTAGTTTTCTCCTGGATAGAGCATATGAGATAGCTAAGATCAAGAGTCAAATCAAAAGGTCTTCCATAAACAGCAATGACATGAACTCAACCAATGATATGTTGACAAAGAAGCATCAATTAAATGGCTGAGTCATGCAGACTCATCATAAAATAGCAATTCAGCATCAGATCATTATCACCAGAAATTAAAGGAAGATTATCCTTAAAGAGTCTGAATTTACTGAACAGTGCAGATTGTTCAAAGAAATCATATTCACTATGTAATATCATGGTGGGCTAGTAAAAATTTAGCACCTATAGCATATCCAGAACAGTATGACCAGAATTAGATGACATGATTAAATTCAGGCCTGAATTATATATCAGGAACTTGCTGTCCTTCATAAACATAAACAGACAGCAAATCCGTTTATTACAAATACAAACCTTAGCTATCCTTCAGAAACAGTCCTTATCCACCCAAAGTTCTTGCAGTCTACCATGCATTCCCACATTAATGAGGTCATGGCTCCAATGACGAGCCAAAGTTTATAATTACTACCTGTGAATGCAGGAACTCCAGCTAAAATTCCCATGATGCTCTCCTTAGCTAAAAACCAGTTAGCTTGTATAGATTTACATATTATCATGGCTCATCTGCATGGGGAAAGCGCAAAGGCAATGGAAAATAGGTCAATTCTTGCCAATGGCCTCTTTCCTGTCTCCATGGCCCAGACTCTCTCAGTTGATGTAAATAGTATCCTGGAAAGCACTATGTATTAAAAAGGAGGAGGAGGGAAGGGGCTAAACAATTGCTTATTTTGCAATTGAAGGACAAAGAGGAGAAGTTCAGCTACCAACAAAATAGCTAAGGCCCTAACACGCCTAGCTATGTCTCTGCTTTGCCAGTTTCCTCAAGAAACCTGAAAAGATAAGTAGATTGGCCTCCAGGAAAGCTGGATTCTACTCCTGGCTCCTCACCAGAACAGTTTACTTAATTTTTTTTTAATATATATATTTGAAACATTTAATTTTTTTTTTTTGCCTTTTTGGAGGGCAATTGGGGTTAAGTAACTTGCCCAAAGTCACACAGCTAGGTTTTTGTTTGTGTGTGCGTTAAGTGTCTGAGACCGGATCCGAACTCAGGTCCTTCTGACTCCAGGGCCGACACTGTACTCACTGTGCCACCTAGCCACCCCAAAACATTTAATTGTAAGACTTCGAATTTCAGATCCATTCCCTTCCTCCCTTGTCACCTACTCCCTCTGGGAAGATAAGCAATTCAGTATGTGTTGTACATGTATAGCTATGCAAAATATTACCATAGTAGATATATTGTAAAAGATTGCTTATATTTCCCCTCCACCCATCCCACCCCCCACCTGGTCCATTCCCTACTTTGATCCTGTCCCTCTTCAAAAGTAGGTACTTCCAACCTCCCCTTCCCCTAGAATGCCCTCCCCTCCATCATCTCCCCTCTCATCCCCCTTCCCCCTACTCTCCTGCAGGGTGAGATATTATGTATGTGATTCTCTCCCTTAGTCAAATTCAGTGAGAATAGGGTTTTGCCTTTTTGCCTTCCTGTTCTTCCCCTCCCCTGCAACTACTTTCCCTTGCCTCTTCTACATGAGACAGTTTGCCCTACCCTATCTCTCCCCATCTCCTCTTGTCACTTTCCTCTCTCACCTCTTAACTTCATGCCTTAAGTATCATCCCTTCCGACCAAATTCAACCTGTGCCCTCTATCCATGTATACCTGTAAACATATATACACACATTCACATATGTATTCATATATCCATATACCCTTCTTCAATTATTTTCATAACAAGAAAGGTTTTATCAGACACAGTTATTGTTTTTCCATGTAGGTATGTAAATAGTTCAACTTTGATAAGTTCCTTTTGATTTCTTTTCCCTGATTACCTTCTCAAGCATCTCTTGCTTCTTGTGTCTGAATGTCAAATTTTTTATTCAACTCTGTTTTTTTCCTCAAGAGTCCTCTATTCCACTAAATGACCATATTTTCCCCTGAAACAAGATACTCAGTTTTGCTGGGTAGGTGACCCTTGGCTTCAATCCCAGCTCTTTTGCCCTCTGGAATATCATATTCCATGCCCTTCGATCCCTCAGTGTAGAAGCTGCCAGGTCCTGGGCTATTCTGATTGTGTTTCCACAATATTGAAATTGTTTCTTCCTGGCTGCTTGTAGTATTTTCTCCTTGATCTGGGGATTCTGGAACCTGGCTATAATATTCCTGGGAGTTTTCTTTTTGGGATCTTTTTCAGGAGGTGATCTGTGGATTCTTTCAACCTCTATTTTGCCCTCTGGATCTAAAACATCAGGGCAATTTTCCTTCAGAATTTCTTGAAGGATGATTTCTAGGTTCTTTCTTTGATCATGGCTTTCAGGTAGTCCAATAATTTTTAAATTATCTCTCCTGGATCTATTTTCCAGGTCAGTGTTTTTCCCATGAGATATTTCACATTGCCTTCTATTCTTTCATTTGTTTGGATCTGTTTAACAGCATCTTGATTTCTCATAAAGTCACTAGCTTTCATTTGCTCCAGTCTAACTCTGAAGGAATGAATCTCCTCAGTGAGCTTTTGAGATTCTTTTTCCATCTGGCAAATTCGGCTTTTTAAGGCATTCTTCTTCTCATTGCCCTTTTGGGCCTCCTTTGCCATTTGAGTTAGTCTATTTTTTAAGGTGTTGTTTTCCTCAGTCAGGCTGTTGACTGTCATTTCATACTTTTCTTGCATCTTTCTCATTTCTCTTCCCAATTTTCCCCCACTTCTCTTATCTACTTCTTAAGGTCCTCTATGGCCAGCTTGTATTTTCATTTGGGGCTTTTGGTACAGGAGTTCTGACCTCACAGTCCTCCTCCTGTTCCATGCTTTGATCCTCTTTGCCCCCAAAATAGGAGTCTAAAGTTGCATTTTTCTGTTTATTTTGTTTCCTTTGCTTAGGCATATTGCCACTTAATTGCTTGATTTTGGGGCTTGTTGCCACAGTAGGATTCTGCCACCAGACAGGAGAGCTTCCATCCCAAATGTGGGGTCTTCACAACTTCCAGAGGTTGGGTGGCCTCTGTAAAGCCTCCACCCTCTCTGGCAAATTGGATACCCACCCCAGGCCTCCCCGCCAAGACCACAATCCAGATCCAAGCTGGTTAAAGCAAGAGTGATTAACCCCCAGACTGATTGCTGGATCTCTCTAGAGTTTGAAGAGCAGGAGCTGGAGCTGCCACTGACGCTGCAAAATGGCCTATGTGCCGCATTTCCTCAGCAGCTTTTCGCCCCCATGGGAGGAAGCTGACGCGTTCCCCAAATACTGGTCCCAAAATCCATAGGGCACTAACCTCTCACTTTGTCCTAAGCATATCTGTGCTGATAATTCTGTAATCGCCACAGCTGCTGGTGTTCTGGGGTCCCTCCAGCCGGCTGCTGGCCCAGCAGCCCTGGGCCTAAAACCATGGCTCACATGGGCCTGGGCTCTGCTGCCACACTGCTGCCGGTTCCCAGCGGGCTGTGCTACCCACTCTCAGAGCGCTGTGCTAGCCACTCCCTGCAGGGCTGCTGGGCTGTCCTCAGCAGGAAGTTAGCTTCTCTGTGTTATTCTGTGGGTGCTGTGGCTCCAGAAGTTGTTCAGATTCCCCTTTTACATTGTTTGGACAGAACAGTTTATTAAATGTCTGTGTGATCATAGGCAATTCATTCAAGTTTTAATATGCTAATCCATTTTAATCAGACCTACTTGTTTACTGTTTCATTATCTTGCTACACTTATTCTTCATGCTATGTTTTGCTTGTGTTTTTCCCTTAATCGTGGGTCAGAATACCAGGAGACTTGAAGCATGAGATAACCACCACTTACCCTACACCACCATCCAAGTTGTTATGAGCCAAGAGGCTAGCGGAACAAAACCTCAGCAGTTTGAGTTAACTGTGTTTCCAGGTGGATTGGCCTGAGAAATACCTGTGGGCCCTCAAAGAGTGAGCAACAGAACTTCTAAGACTCCCCCTCTCCAGTGGAAGTTCTATGAAAATTGCTTTTACCTGACAGTGAGGAATGAGCAGTTTATGATGGAAGTATTCCTGGCAGCACCTGTGGAAGCTAGGTGGTACAGTGGATAGAGGACTGGACCTGGGGTCAGGAAGACCCAAACTCAAATCTGGCCTTAGACATTAAGTAATTAATTATCAAAAAGGAAGGATTGATTTTTTTTTTCTCTGAGCACATGATAAAGTTTTTCAATTTGCAGAAGTACTTTAGGAGGAGACTTATTTAGCAGATTGAATAACTGTAAATGTCTATTTGAGACAATTATGTCTAATTACTTAGACACTAATTAGAAACTAATCTGGCATTAGACATTAACTTAGACATTAACCTGCGTGACCTTGGGCAAGTCATTTAACTTCTGTCCCCTCATTTTCCTAATCTATAAAATGGGGAAAATAATGTCACAGTTCTCAGAGTTATGAAGTTCAAATAATATTTAATTGCTTTGCAAAAATTTAAGTGAAATGAATACATATATATGTTCTCATTATTATTAGTTACCCTATGTCCCCCATGTATATGAAAGGAGAGGCTTAAGTAGGAATGCTTTTTGTTTGTTTGTTTTTTTGCTTTTTGGAGGGCAGTTGGGGTTAAGTAACTTGCCCAAGGTCACATGGCTAGGTTTTTGTTTGTGTGTGTGTTAAGTGTCTGAGGCCAGATCCGAATTCTGACTCCAGGGCTGATGCTCTACTCACTGTGCCACCTAGCCGCCCCTTAAGTACGAATGTTTATTCCCTGTACTGATTTTAAAAGCTATTGTTCACCTTGACACTCTAAAATGTACAGAACTCAGTTATGAGAAAAACCTTTCTTTCGCTTGACCCAAGGCTGTGACACTTTTCCCATCAGAGGCAAAAAACTTATTTCTTCTTTTACAGGTAGTATTTAGCCATCATCCAAACACAAAGTATTAGCTGTTTGGGGCTACTAGATTATTTCTGTTGAGTCCTACTGAATTTGTAGTCCACCAAAACAGCTAGATCTTTACTCAAACTGCTATGTATGTCCTTTACCCCATACTTGTGACTTTTTTGCCCCAAGAGCAAGACTTTGCATTTATTTCTACTCCTATTTACATTTGTTTCTTACTATGTCATTTATTTGCCATACCCTAAAGAAACATGAAAAGAAAACTAGATTGGCCTTTATGAAACCTGGTTTCTAGTCCTATCTCTTCCCCAGACTATGTGATTATGTCCCCAGTCTGTGTGATCTTAGGCAATTAATCTGACTTTAAAAAAATCACTTTAAAGCCTTCTAAGACAATGAATTATAGAACTCCTTTAACAATGAGATCTAATCTTATGAAATTTAAACCTATCTTTTAAGATCTAGATTTTTCCCCCTATTGTGTATACTGTCCCTTCACACTGTGTTATCTGCACACTTAATGAACATTCCATCTATGCCTTTAGGCAAGTCAGTAATAAAAGTATTAAGCAGCATGGGCCCAAGTATGAATTCTGGGGTTATGCAGTTGGAAATCTCTGGCAAAGTTGACACTGAACCATTAATGATTAGTTTTGAAGTTTGGCCAAACAGTGAGGAATCTACTTTTATTATCAGTCCACATTTTTCTCTTTCCTCCACAAGAATAGCATGAGTTACTTTATCAAATGCCTTGCTAAAAATCTAGCTAAATTTTATCTACAACATTCTTCTTATTTAAGTTTAATAACTGTCAAAAAAAGGAAATAAGGTTAGTCTGCCATGACCTATTCTTGATGAAGCTCTTCTGACTTGTAAGTACCACTACCCATTCTAACTGTCACATAGGTGCTATAGAAATGTGTATATTCTTACCTAAATGATCACTAACCATTTCTTTAATAGTGTTCTAGAATTTTCCCAGGATTACCAATTTTCCCAGTCAAGCACACTGGCATATATTTTGCAAATTCTGTTGTCTTCCTTTAAAAAAAAAAAAAAGAAGAGGAGACATTTGCCTTCCAATTTTGTAGTAACTTTCCCACTTTCCAAAGGTGTGGCAGTAGTAGGAACATATGGAGAATAACAATTGGCCAGCTTGGCTGGAGTTCAGAATATGTGAAGAGGATTGATGTGTAATCCTCCTGAGAAAATAGTAAGAGTCATGCATGAAGGACTTCAAGTGCCAACAAGGGAGATTTGTATTTTAAACTAGAGGCAAACAGGGAGACACAAAAGCTTCTTGAGTTAGAGTGACATGGTCAAACCTGGGCTTTATTCATGTCAATTCATCAGCTGTGTGGAGAATGAATTGGAGAGATTAAAGGCTGGATTTGGGTAGACTAACTCAGAGACTTTTTTTCAATAGTCCAGGCAAGGGGTGATGAAGGCCTGCAATAGGGTTTGAGTGGAGAGAAGGGGACAGATAGAGATAATATGGTAATAAAGCCTACAGAATCTGGCAACTGATTACCATTACCACTACTCATTAAGTGAGAATATAAAAGATGATTCTTAGGTTGCAAACTTGGGTGACTAGAAGGATCATGATTCCCTCAACAGAAATAGGGAAATTAAGAGGAAGAATGGGTTTAGGGGGGTGAAACAATGAATTTGGTTTCAGACATATTAAATTTGAGACACCTATAGGACATTCAGGTGAAAATAATTCAATAGGGAGTTGGAGATGCCTGCATTTAGCCTGGAGTTCAGGAGAGAGAACAGACTACATAATAAAGATTGGAGAACCATTTGAATAGAGCTGACAATTGAATCCAGAGGAGCTGATAGGATCTTCAAGACAGTATATAGAGAAAGAAAGGGAGAAAGAAACAAGGACAGAGCTCTTGGGGATATGAAACACCACACATAGACATGAATCCTTCAAAAGACACCGAGAAGATAATTGGTTATGCTTGGGCAGGGTGAAGTCAGAGGAAACTCTAGTAGAGATCTGTTTTAATTCTAACATGCAAATCAGTTATCCAATCTGGCATAGTGTTGGAAAATATAATTGAATTATGGTGTTCACTTCCTACTGAGTTTCCTGGGTGCCCAACTGTGAGCCAAGACCTTCTGGCAGGTGATAGAAGAAATAGGGGAGTGTGAGGAAGTTGGGGGCACACATTTTTATCTGGTAAAGATAATGATTGGCAACACTTGGGATCTAAATGATACTTTCAAACTTAAAATGGGCAAGAAGTCCAGAGGGCTAGTATAGAGGTAGTGTGGAATGAGAAGGCCTTTGGGTCCACTTTTTGGAAGGAAAAAGAGTGGTAACAATGCAGTGTCACACAAACCTTCTGTTGACTGCATCTCATTCAAGATATTCTCTCCTCCTTGGAAAAAATATCTCAGTGGTGTAGTCAATACTGCTGAAACCTTCACAGGTCAACAGGATAAGAACTGAGAAGATTCTTGAATTTATCAATAAAGAGACTATTGTGCTATATGGGCCAGCATAATTTCAGGAATAAGGAGGTGATAGTCCTTCTATTCTACCATGGTCAAACCATATCTGGCTTTTGTTCAGTTTTGGGTATCACTGTTTAAGAAGGTATTGAGAAGCTAGAGAATATCCAGGGGAAAGCAACCATGACAGTGAAAGGCATGGAGCACATATGATGATCGGTTGAAGCAAGTGGGAATGTTTAGCCTATAGAAGGCAAAGCTCATGGGCATTTAAGCTATGTTCAAGTATGTGAAGGTCTATTCCAGCTTTATGTTCCCCTCTATATCTTCCCAAAAGGATATTTTACAGTTTCCTTTAGCAGACTGCTCCAGGGTCTCAAGGTTTACTCTACCATAAGAAAATTATTGTTAATGCCTATCCTGTGTACCTCTATTATTAAATGTCTTTTTTTCCTAAATGTGCTAGTCCTATATTCTCTCATTTCTAATGTATATTCCTCCATCTCTTTCAACTGTTTTTCATGAATATATACATATCTCCCAGTGCTTAGCATAGTACCCGGCACATAGTAGGCACTTAATACTAATTGACTGACTGACTCTTAATTAGACTTAGAGGTTAGCCAATATCTCTGCCAGACCTGACATACTACAAGGAAGACAGAATGGATTTCCATATTTATTGTATAAACCCCATAAACATGGCCTAGCGTGTGCCCACTGCACAAGAAATAGACTACCATCACAAGTTAAAGCACAGGGGGGCGGCTAGGTGGTGCGGTGAGTAAGAGCGCCAGCCTCGGAGTTGGGATGACCCGAGATCGAATCCGGCCTCAGAAAATGAGCACCCACACACAAATAATGACTAGTTGTGTAACCTTGAGCAAGTTACTTAACCCCAATTGCTTAAAAAAAAAAAAAGAAAAAAAGAAGTTAAAGCACATAAAGAGACATTGATACATAATCAGAAGAACATTTTGCTGCCACATTACAGACTTCAAACTGTCCAAGGTTCAAATTCCTTATCAAGTCTTAATGGTAGCCTAGCTTTGTTAAGGTGTCCCCATCTATTTGTGATACTAGATTTTTCTAAAATGACAAGTGGTAAGTACATCTCTATTCCTGGTGCTTTTTCATTTATGTTTAAAACTTAGGGTGGTTTGTTGGAAAGTCCATAGGTTTAAGAGTCAGCAGACCTAAATACCAGTCTCTGTTCTGCCACTGAATGACTGTAGGCATACCACATACTCTATATCTCAGTTTCTTCATCTAAAGAAGTGTTGACAATTACTTGCTTTCAAAAAGATGTTAAGATGAAATTGGGAAATGAACATAAAATTACTTTGAAAATAAGAGACAAACTATAGCAACAGCAGGATGTTTTTTGTCATGTTTTTTCAATGATATGAACAACATCTAGAGACATGCTTAATAAAATCTTTTCATATAATATTGGGGGTATTTCTCTTGTCATTCTAGCTGACATAGGAGAAGTAGCCTAGATGACTCACTGACTTTTCTATGATTAGATCTCTAAAAATAATTCTGTAAAGTTCATTAATTGCCCTTAGACAACATTAACAAAAAATTTACAAATGAATAGCATCTTTTATATGTATGAGGTAAATTATAATAAACATATCTTGTGTAAATTCTTAGCTTTCTTAGTTACTATACAAAATCTCTTTAATTATTTTATAATTTGTGGGAAATTTTGAGATGCAAAAAAAAGATATGAAAAAAAAGACATGTGCATTTAGGATTTATTCAAGCCACCCACATCCTTTAAAAACACAGCCTTACTCTGACCTAACCACTCTCTCCCCACAAAGGCTAATTGTAATTTCATGAATCTCATAAAATGTCCATTCTTATGGGATCCTTTATACTTTCTCTATCAACATATTTATTTTTATTCAGAATTGTGATTTCATCCATGTAGAGAACTTCTGTAGTAGAAATTCTCTAAAATAATTCATTTTGTAGGTGATTTAAAGGTTAAGTTACTTATCCAGAGTCATATACCTAGTATATACCAAGCAGGACTTGAACCCAACTCTTCTTACCTCCAGGCCAGCATTCTATAAACTCTGCTACAATACTTATACCTACATATGTGTCTACACACAAATGAAAATCATATATTGATTCCAACAACTGATCACTTCAGTGTGGGGAAAAAGGCAAGTGTTTGTTTTGAGCAAATTGACTCATCTTGCTGAATTCAAGGTCAATTCAAGCAGAGTGTCTGGTAGCTTCAGCTTTTAATGTCACATGCAACTTACTGTTGAAAGAACAATTGAGTTTGACTTCACTCAGACATGGATCTTCTATGAGGGCTTACTGGTTTTTAGAGAATTATATAAAACATATCAGAGTGTTATGTATTCTTCTGGCAATTAATACCCCATTACCTGAAAATATATTTCTCACAGGAAACAGATTCAGAACATGCCACAGAGAGACAAAACTAAAAAGCTTTTGGAATGCTAAGTAAACGTGTTAAACCTTCTATTAGTGTCAGCCATCTAATATTGTAGGAATATGTACTGCCTGCTTGAGCAAATTGCATTAAAGATAGTCCCATCTTTCATCCTGTAAGGAAAAAAAAAAACACTATCAGGTCAGAAATATTGGACTGTGTTGGGGAAGCTGATGATAAGAACGCAATATAGTGATGAAAACCCTGCCTCTGAAGCATAATAAAGTCCTTCCTTCTGCCTCCTTGTAGGAGGCAGGAAAGATGAGTTCACAAAATAACAATTTTCAAGTTGGAATAGTTGAACTATATGATTTCCAAGCACCATTCCTTCACTTTACATATGAGAAAACTGAGGCCCAGAGAGGTGAGATGACTTGCCCAAAACTACATAGATAGTTAATAGATCTGGGTTCTAATGCTAGCTTCTATCACTCGACTGATTTCCAATCCAATCCCTAACTGTGACGTGGTATTCACAGCTTCAGTATCGAGTAGCTTCCTGAAAGTCAAATTGTGTCAGAAGTCTCCAGCCTAGGATGTGTGCAGTGGCGGGGGGGTCGGAGGGACTAGTTGGAAGAGCCTAGTTAAATCGAAAAGTTTGTTGTATAAACCTGTTCTGCAGTCAGCCAACAATTCAGAACCTCGGACAGTTCCTAGAATGTTCAGACGGGGACTCAACCGGGGAATTTTAACCAAAGCTTAGGGGCTTCATGGTTTGTAGGAGAAAAAAGGTTGGGGGAGTGGGCAAGATGCAAAGAGGAAGATGCTATTCAGCTGATGCTTGACGTAGGACTTGATTTCTTAGTTTGACAAAGCTAAGGCGGGCTGGGCTTGCAAGCATTCTTTTTGCAGAGCTTCGATGTCCATCATGAAGGGAGAAAGAGCTGGAGCTGAATGCAGGTACCAGCCTTTATTTCATTTTCACTCTCTCCCTCCCTCCCTACACCCCCACCTCAGCCCGCCTCCCCGCATTGAGTTAAAGAGATGCTGCTGTAGCAACAGCAGAAAATGCAGAGACCTCAGACCTCTGGAAGATAACTGCTGAAGCCAGAGATGCCTCTCTGACTCCCCTCAACATAGGACAGCTTTAGGATTAGTTAAGACTCAAGGCCAGCCCGGGAGTGGTGTCTGCAGCAGAGAACAGAGCTGGACACCAGACTCTGGCTCCCTGACCCTCAACCCCTCGCTTTCCCTGATAATTCAGTCTTTAAAGGGGTTTTCAGACTTTACAGCAGGAGAGGTTTCGCTTTCCACACCTGAGGGTTTCTTAAAAGTGGATTGTAGCCAAACCTCTTCCTTTCACCGTCTTCCCTGGCTGGGACTTAATTCACCGACACTCTGCAGAAGCTACGCTGCTGATCAGAGCGTGGTACAGCTGGATTAGCTGCCTCCGGGTTCACAGCCTAGATAACCCTCCCAAACTTCCTACCACAGCTTCCTTCCTCTACACACACACACACACACACACACACACACACACACACACACCGGGGGTAGGGGGGAGGAAGTGGAGAGGAAGAGAGGAAGAGAGAGAGAGAGAGAGAGAGAGAGAGAGAGAGAGAGAGAGAGAGAGAGATATTGAGAGAGAGCGCAGGAAAACACTGCCTGACCACGAAATGGACTGGCCTTTGAACTTCACCAGCTCCTTTCTCACTCTCCCCTCCCCCTTCCCGCCCAATGGGAGCAGTAGCCCTGAGAACCCTAGCCCCAGTCAGCCCCCACTCTCGATCTTTGGCGTGCTAGTCCTCACCCTGCTGGGTTTACTGGTGGTGGCGACCTTCACTTGGAACTTGTTGGTCCTGGCCACCATCCTCCGCGTGCGCACCTTCCATCGGGTACCCCACAACCTGGTAGCCTCCATGGCCATCTCTGACGTACTGGTGGCAGCCTTGGTCATGCCCCTAAGTTTGGTGCACGAGCTGTCTGGACGCCGCTGGAAGCTGGGTAGGTGGCTGTGTCAGCTGTGGATCTCCTGCGACGTGCTGTGCTGCACTGCGAGCATCTGGAACGTGACAGCCATCGCCCTGGACCGATACTGGTCTATTACCCGTCACCTAGAGTACCCTCTTCGGATTCGCAAGCGCGTCTCCAATGTCATGATCACCTTGACCTGGCTGCTGTCAGCAATCATTTCACTGGCCCCTTTGCTTTTCGGCTGGGGGGAGACCTACTCCGAGGACAATGAAGAGTGTCAGGTGAGCCGAGAACCATCCTATACTATCTTCTCCACTGTGGGCGCCTTCTACCTTCCCCTCTGCGTGGTGCTCTTTGTTTATTGGAAGATCTATAAAGCTGCCAAGTTCCGCATAGGCTCCAAGAAGACCAACAGCGTCACACCCGTGCCCGAAGCCCTGGAGGTTGGTGGATTAACAACTTACATTTATGTTCTCCCCTCCCCTGCTCCCCACCTCAATTTCTCACCACCTATCCCGCAACTTTTAACTTCCCCACCAAAAAAATTGGAACAAGGTAATCATAGAATTTGGGTGCACTTCTGTATGTCGTATCTTTGTGGGGATCCATGCCCATGCCAACACTTGGGTTCCAGTCTGGCTCTGTCATTAACTCCTGGTGTGACTGTAGCCCTCAAGTTATTTTCTCCTCTTTGGTCGTCAGTTGCTTTATCTGTAAAACAGGATGGTTAAGCTGGACAACCTCCAATACACATAATTGCACATCCTTCTGGAATGTCACAAGTAACTAGTCACTGCCCTGTCCTGATTCTGGGGGTGGGGGCATGATAGTGGTGGTTAGGAGATGTACATACACACATAAATTGTGAGAATTAGTCTGGCTTAGTGGTAGGAGGCAGGAAAGACCTGTATTCAAATTCTACCTTAAACACTTAGCTAAGTGTCCCCTTCCCCAAAAGTCACTAGGAATTTCTCTTATCTGTAAAATGATCCATTTCTTTTAAATTTAAACAATGACACAGAGTAGAACTATCACCCAGAGAGGTGAGGTGATTTTTCCATGGCCATGCAGGCAGTAAATGTCAGAGCCAAAATGTCAACTCAGGTCATTTACACTACATCAAAGAATTTAGGAGTCCTTTAGAGAGAGAAGGGAAAAGATGGTGCAGTGTTTCACAGGAATGTAATGAAGCAAACCGTTCTACACACCATAGAGCACTATCTAAATGTGAGATTTAATTATGTTTAAGTGAAAGTAACCTTCTGTTCTTGCATTCCTTGGTTTCTATATTATGATTTGCAAGGATTTTTAGTGGTCTTATAGTTTTGAAGATGTCTCCTAGGTAACCACTATAGTTTTGCACATATGAGCTAATATGAAAGTTATGAACAGTATATTTAATGCTAGGTTCTGTACTTGTTTTCTTTCTATTCTCTCTACCTTCAACTTTCCTTTTATGGGACTTCCTCCCCTATTGATAGCACCACCTCCCCACAATAATGTCACAGCAATTACCCAAACTGCTTGAGAAGGACATCATGTCTTGCTGAAGAATATAACAGCCACTCAGGAATTGCCATAGCTTTAACACCAAAGTAAGGCCAAAGAGTAGAACAAGGAATGCTTGCCTTTGGATTTTTCTCCACAGGCAGAATTTACCAAAGGAACCGAAGCTGTCAAAATACCTTCTTGCTGTTTTCTGATGAGGACTTATTTTAATATTTGAGGCCTTTGACTGAGAAAATCTGAAAAATAAGAGAACTAAATTGATCATGGCAATGTTCTTGTTCTCTCCCCTCCCCCTGTTTTCTGTTATCAGTAATCAACTCTAATTCAAAGAAGGTGAAAGTTATGCAGGCTCAGTAGTATAACTAGACTTTGAAGGAGTGGGGTTAAGGGGGAAAAGCAGGTACCTTGCAGAGAATGAGGCAGGAGGGCACAGGCCAAGTTCATTTTGTGTCCTAACCCCAGACACATCTGAGCAGAATAATATCATGCTGATGGTCAAAGCATGACATTAAATTCATGGTCAGCACACTTGTATGGGGTCTGCTCCATATGAAAGCATGTACTCTGCACATTATACTCCCTTATTTTGTCAATGATGACCTGGACACTAAAATGGACCTTCCACAGCATCACCACTGGGTAAGCATGGGAGGCACAAGTAATCACAGTCTTCTCCTTGACCCTGAATATATCCATTCAAGTGACATTAAATTGAAGTAAAACATCAATAGCAGTTTTGAAGGGTAAAATCACAAAAAGCAACATGAGTGACATGGAAGAGGAGGACAGTTTCACATATCTCGTCTAGCTAGCTATTATACCTCAAGTATCTCTAACTTCCTTTTAAACATCTTCTTATGGAAGGATGATAGTTAACAGAGTACTGAATTTGAGTCGAGATTGGTAAGGTTCCCTGGAAAGATATGGTTCTAGATCAAGACCCCCCTCTCTGGCATTTTGCTCCCTGTGGAACCTTGAGTTTCATCATCCCTAAAATGCAGAGATGGGCTAGGTGGCCTCTGAGGTTTGTTCTAGTCCTAGATCTATAGCCGCTGGGTGGGGGGGGGGGGGGGCTATGCTACTTGTCTTTGTATTTACAACGATCATGAACTGCCTCCTTGACAATGGCTAAGTCCCTTATTCTCCAGGCCTTCGATTACTTAACTGTAAAAAGAGAGAATTGTGCTAGATGATCTCTCAAATTCTTCCTGTCCCTCAATCTATGATCAATTGGAAATTTGCTTCGGACTGTGTCACAATTCCCTTCTGTATGCATTTATTAAGTGTCTATTATATGCTAAGCACTAGGGCTATAAAGACAAAAACAGAATTAGTCCTTGCCTTCAGGGAGCGTACATTCTTGATCCTAACCTCTTAGAATGTCTCTTCTCATCTGTGTAATGGAGATGATAAATTCTTGTGTAACCTCCCTAAGCAGCCCCAGAAACAGAAACCATGAGACACCTGGCTTGTGTCCCCTTTCTGTAGCCTCTGTGTTAAGCAGAGAGCATGAAGGGTATTTAATAATGTATTGTTGTACCAAACTGAGACTAAATGTCTAGGTCTTAGATCCCACCCAAAGAATGTAAATTCTCTCTTCCTCTCTGTCACTGTCCTTTAACAAAGCACCTTTAAGCATGGGCCCATAAACCCCCAAAGGGAATCTGTAGATGGATTTCAGGGGGTTCCTGAACCTGAAACACCTAATATTTTAAGTATATTTCAGTGCAACTGGCTTCCTTTGTAACCCTATATGTTTTATACACCTAAAAAACATTATTCTTAAAAAGGGTCCATATGCTTCATCAGACTGCCAGAAGGGTCCAAGACACATAAATGGTTAAGAACCTCTGTCCTAGAAGTCCAACAGAATTCTCTGATAGTAATTGTAAAAGTATTCCTTTCAAGGTAAATGTGCAGGGAATGATCCAGCTATTGATCTTTTGCAAGATACCTGGATGAGCAGAACCTAGGCATAAAAGGGAATGTCCATCTAAAGCTTCTGTTCATAGAATTAAACTCCTTGAGGGCAAGGACAGATTCATTTTTGTCTTTGTATCCATAGCATTTAGCACAGTGCCTGACACATAGAAGAGGCTTAATAAATACTTGTTGATTGATCATTGTAGGTAAAAGAGGCCCTCCACCAACCTCAGATGGTATTCACTGCCCGCCATGCCATGGTGACCTTCCAGACTGATGGAGACACATGGAGGGAAAAGAAAGAAAAGAAGGCAGCTCTCATGGTGGGCATCCTTATTGGGGTGTTTGTGCTTTGCTGGATCCCATTCTTCATCACTGAGCTCATTAGTCCTTTCAGTTCCTGCAACATTCCTCCCATCTGGAAGAGTATTTTCTTGTGGCTTGGCTATTCTAATTCCTTTTTTAATCCTCTAATCTACACAGCTTTCAATAAGAACTATAATAATGCCTTTAAGACCTTTTTTTCTAGGCAGCAATGAGAAAAAGGGGGACAACTGGGAAGAGAGACTGATGGAACTTCTGATACTTCTCCTACCCTACCATTTAATCACAGAGGACCTCTGACCATTAGAGGTCAAGATTGTCCTGGGTTTCCAACAAATTCCAGAGATTCTTGCCTCATGAAACTCTGACCTGTTGCAACTCTTCAATGACACTGGAAACTTGGAAGAAAAAAGTCCTCTCTCACATGCAGGCGGACGTGGGGCATGGCATACTTCCTATGAAGTACCCTTTCCTTCCTGAAATCCATCCTAGAGGGAGAAGGAGTGAGTGAAAATGGCTTACTGGGATAGTTGCCACTTAGAACACAAATTTGTATTTCCATTTGCAAGGTTTTTCTTTAGCTACTTTCCTGTGAAGGAAAAAGCCCAGAAAAGCACATCAATCTTAGAAGCAGGTGGCACCTCAAAGTGATCAGCCCAGTGGAAGCCACTAAATTTATCCAGGAGTTTCTGTGCATTTTAAGGGCTTACCTATCACTGACAGATTGTATGTTCTGTTCTGTATATTTACAAAAAACAATACATTCACCCAACTTTTCACAGAAACAAGCTAATCAAATGCTGCCTTTCATTTGAAAGAACTAACATGCTTTAGAAGTTTTTTGATTGTGAAGGAAAACCTTTGTCAAGTGTCTCTTGGTAAACTTGTTTGTCTTGAATTTTTTGGGTGTTTGAATGCAATGACTTGTGTGTTAAGTAACTGCTTCTTTTGGCCACAGATCCTGCTAAACTCAGGCTTCCTTCCTATTCCACTGCTAAAAAGGAAGGAGGCTGGATATGAATTCTAAGATTTTGTTACTGAAATGGAAATTAAAAAGTGAGCATTTATAGGTGAGGCATGGTCCTATGGGCCAACCTAGTTAGCTCAATAATTAGCATTTGGAAGGGCTAAATCATGAATCAATAGCATTTATTAAACACATAGTAAGTGTCAAGAACTAAGCTAGGTCTTCACAAAAGCTTATATTCCAAGGAGAGACAAAAATTGTAGCAAAATGTTGGCCATGGAGCAAGACTTTGATCTGGGAAATCACAGGGAGAAGAGAGCAAAGCTAGAGGGGAGTTGATGGACAACTGACACAACATACCCTTTCCAGAGCAAGATATTAAAGTCTGAAGAGAGAGGCAGGGAGTAGTATTGTCAGAGTTGTTGGCAAGAAGATGGCCTTGAGACAGATTCTATGTAAATTAGTCTGGACAAAGCTGGGTACAGTGGACTACATGAATGACAAATATTCTTCAATATTTCTTTCTTGTTGGGGTCAAAGTGCCTGCCATGTGGCTAAACTCCTTTGGAAGGCCATCTATATAACTAGTGTTTCTAATTCTTTTCCTCTTTTCTTAACTCTTTGCAGTATGTAGCCTGGCTTCCAACCTTATCATTCAACTGTAATCAATGATTTCCAAAGCCATCAACGATCTCTTATTTGCCAAGTCTAATGGTCTTTTCTCAGTTCTCATTTTTTTTGACCACTCTGATGCCTTTTCAATGCTCATCACTCTCTTCTCCCTGATGTTCTCTTCTCTTTAGGTTGTCATTGACGCTACCCTACTCCTGGTTCTTCTACATGTCAGATCGATTCTCAGTCTCTTTGGCTGGATCTTCCAGGTCATGCCTAGTAACTGTGTGTGTCCCCCAAGGCATTGCCCCAGGCTTTCTTCTCTTCTTCCTCTGTACTTTTTTGCTTGATCTTATCAGCTTCCATGGATTCAACCATCATTCTTAAGCTGATGATTCTCAGATCTACTTATCAGTCTTAACTCTCCCCTCAACTTCAGTCTCAAATCTCTAACCGCCTATTAGATCTCAAACTGAATGTTCCACAGATATCTTAAACACAGCATATCCGAAACCAAACCCATTATCTATCCTTCCCAAGCCATCCCATCTTCTGAATTACTGTCTATGGCACTGCCTCCAATCTTACAACCTAGGTGTCACTCTTGACTACTCACTCCCTCACCCCTTTACATCAAATCTGTTGTTAAGTCTTGTCAATGCCACCTTAGTAACACCTCCTATATATGTCCCTTTCTGTGTTTTGTAACTGTCACCATCCAAGCACACGCCCTTACCTTGTGCCTGAACTATTACAATAACTTTGTCTCCCTACCTCAAGTCTTTCTCCACTCCTGTTCATCCTCCACTCAGCTATAAAACTGACCTTCCTAAAGAGAATCAGAGGCTCCCTATTGCTTAGAGAATAAAATATAAAATCTTTTGTTTGGCTTTGAAAGCCCTTCATAACTGCCTTCCTACCTTTTCTGTCTTCTTGTATCTTAGCTCCTCCTTCCCCCACACTCTTCAATACAGTGACACTGGTCATCTTGCTATTTCTGTCACGACAAACACTCCATCTCCTGACGCCATGTATTGTCACCAGCTGTCTGCAATTTTCTCCCTTCTCATCTCTGCCTCAATTTGTTTGAATCCCAGCTAAAATCACACCCTCTATGAGAAACCTTTGCTACCCTCCCTTAATGCTAACACCTCCCCAAATTTATATCTTCAATTTATCTTGTACAGATCTTGTTAGTACATAGTTGTTTTCTGTCTCCCTTATCAGAATGTGAGCTCTTCGGAGGCAAGGACTTTTTGCTTTTCTTTTTGTTTCCATCACTTAGCCTAAGACATTGCCTTTAGATGTTGTGCACATCTGCACATGTCCTAGGGTGATTATAGTCTGTTTAGGAAAATAAGACACATCTGACAGTGAATAATTCAATGCACCACAGCAATTATACAAAACATAGATATAAGAACATGAAAGGGAATTTAGGGGGAATAGAGAAAGCACACTGGATTTAAACCCCAACAAACTTATGTGTAGTGCTCAATTCTGACACTTATTACCTATGTAATTTTAGGCAAATTTCCTTAGCTCTTTAGTCTCCTCCACTCTGAAATGAAGTTAGATCTCTTAATAACCTTAGTAAGCTTTAAATCCTATTAGCTTAAGAACCTATATGACAGGAACTCAAGTTTTGGTTTTTTTGGGTTTTTTTTTTTTATATCATGGACACTTTCTGGTCCATGACAGTCTGGGGAAAGCAAGCTCATGAAATCTAAGGACCTTTGCTCAGAATAATGTTTTTAAATGCATGAAATAAAATATGTGGGCTGACAAAAGAAATCAATTATATTGAAAAACAGATTCATGGTTCCCAGGTTAAGCACCCCTCCTAGAATGACTTTCAAAGCTCTAAAATTCTACAGTTTCAATAGATTACTACATATGTGACTTACAATCATGGTCAAATCTATAAAGGAAAGAATTCCCAAGTTATTCTGTTTATAACTAATTATTTTGTTCTTCCTTGCTGCTGAAACTATGCTTGTGTTTGGAATGTGTTCACCATGGCATATGGCAATTCCCTGGGTAAATGGAATATTTGGGAAAATAGAACTTCTAGGGAAAGTTTTCTGGTTAGCATGTGCAAAATCCTGCTCTAAACCTCACTGAAAATGTAGGTATAAACAAGCTGAGATTCATACCTTTAAGAGACTTGTATGGTTTTAATGTACTGTACTTACTTTAATAACTGGTGCCATCATACTACCCTATGGTTCTCATTACTCTGAACATTAATCTTTGCACCCTTGTCTGAGATAGGACCTAGAACTAAAACTACTTACCTTAGATCAGCCTCTGAGGTGTTTCATTGTTTCAATGAATCCCTAATATGAGTTTATTTGCAGCTTCCCCTAAAAGCAGTACATTGAAAAGATGGCTATGTTTTACTGTAATGCTACAATGAGTTGTGACATACTATAATGTAAATTAGCTAAAAAGATTATGAAATCTCCAGATGCCCTCACTTCCACATAGTAAATATATAGTACCTACTGTGTGACAATCATGGGGTTGAGTTTTTTTCAATTTCATTTGATCCCCAAGCCACTATGTGATGTAGGCGCTATCCCCACTTTACAGTTGAGGAAACAGGGGAGAAAAATGGTGTTGCTGTAATTTACACACTTGTTTAACTCATTTTCTCATCTGTAAAAAGAGGGCATTTGTACTCAGTGGTCTCTGAAGTCCTCTCAGTCCATGATTCTGTGATCCCTTAGTGGTAGCCAGGTTAGGTTTCATCCCTGGTCCTCTGGGCCCTTCACTGGCTCTTCAGTCACTTGAGTGACTTCCTCTTCATGATCTGTTCATTTATATTCACTGCAGTTTTCTCTCTCATGTTGCTCATGCTTATTTCCCTCTTATTTCAGTTCATACAGATCTGACCTGGGGTAACATCTTTAATTCTGGGTCCCACATTTTAGCTATAACATGTAAGGACACTCTACAACTCATGAAGTAGATCCCCCAGAAAAGGTTACTCCATGTTTGAGGCACTCGATTTGTCCACATCTACTCATAACTATAACTCATGAATGGCCACTGATACACTTACCCAAGTAGACCAGAGCAAAGGGCATTTAATTAAATGACCTAGCAAGAAAAGTAGCAATAGCCTGTACTGTTCCAAAAATACAAGCAATCATATATATGGCTAAGGTTCTCCTCTTGGCCTCAAAACCATATACCCTCTTCTGTTGACTTATTCTGGAACCTCTCTCAGTACCTGGGTCTTCCTCATCCTGAAATAGCCCAACTGTAATGATGCTTACTCACCCTGGTGTGGCCCTTTCTGTCCTTGAGGGGTTCTTCCTGGAACCTCCATTTTATAGAAGGAACAAAGGTGGCCTGCCTTCATTCTCCAGCTGTTTCTGACTTTCTGAACTTCAAAACTATTCCTCTCCCCTTTTGATCATGTCTGCCAAGTCAAGTTCCTGGACTATTAATGAGATATTTTACATTTTCTTCCAATTTTTCAATTGTCTTGTTTTGTTTGATTAACTCTTGCTGCATCATAGAGTTCTGAGTTTCAATTTGATTGAATCTAATTTTTAGCAAATTATGGTCTCCAGTTAGTTTTTGAAGGTCCTTTTTTTAGGGAGGTATTTTCTCCAATTACTTCACTAATTTTACTCTTGAGACTTTTTTCCAAGTTGGTCACTGCCTCCCTGATTTGGTCTTTAAAATTTTTCTTAAGCTCCTCCAGGAATGCTATTTGGGCCTGAGACCAGTTCATGTTTCCTTCTGTGGTCTCAGGTATGGGTAGAGAGTCTATATTGTCCCGTGGATTTGGTTGTTCTTGCCCTACATAGTAGGCTCGAATGGACTTTCTTGCCTTCCCCTTCTCCTTCTCAGCTTCCTTCCTTCCCATTGTAATTTCCTGTTTCTTAATTTCTCAGGCTATGGGCTAAGGGCCTGGTCGTTGACTTTGAGTGCTGTGGCCTCCTGGCTAAGGCAGGAATGTCAGAAAGGAGGGTAGATGCACCCTGAGAAGACTGTGGAGGTGAATTGATTTCTGTCTCTATACCCCTGGGTTACAAGCAGGCTTTTGTTGGTGAGGTGGGGCTTGTTGGGACCCCTCCCTCTCTTCTCTTCAGACTCCTGGTTCTCTCAGTTATACCCCTTCTTGGAGACTCCCAAGCCTGAGGCTATTTCCATTAACTTGGGATTTCAATCTGGGTGGGAGACTTATCTTTGGGTTTTCTACTTCATGAGGGAGGGATGGGAAGATCAGAGTGACTAGAATTTACTTTGCCATTCTAGCCCCTGTATTATACAGGCAGGCAGTTTCTAAACTTCCAGGCTGGGGGCCGATCACTGCAGGAGAAGCTGCTATCTCCACTGGGGGCCTGACTCTCCTACCTGGCTCCAATGATTCCTCCCTTCCTCTCATGAGATGAAGGCGATAGGACTGTGATTCATCCTTGGTAAGTCTGCAGGCTGGGGCTTCTTCTCTCTCTGGTGTAGTTTGCTTGTCTGCTCTTAAGTCTGAGCTGTGCAGACCCCACATGCTCTGCGCTCGTCCTGTCCGGATACACTGGGCAATTTCCTGGGCTGGATTCTGCCACGATCTGTCTCCAAGTGGATTTTGTCACTCCGGAATCTGTTCAGATTCACTTTTTAAGGTTTAGTGACTGAGGAGCTTATCGAAGTTACTGCTTCCTTTCCGCCATCTTGGCTCCTCCCTGGACTATTAATATGTGTAGCCTAAAGAGAATTCAGGTGACCTTTACATAGAAAGAGCTGTGGATGGTCAAAATCCAGAGGAAAGGTAAACAGAATGCTGAAGAGATTGAACACCAGGTAGTACAATCCTCAGTTGAAGATACTATGGAGTTTAAAGTAGATTTGAGAAGCCTTGGGTAGGGAGCTGAAACATGATAGCTGACTTCAGACTATAAATATTATTATATGGAAGGATTAGATTATTCCTACTTAGTTCTAAAAGGGAGAACAAGGAAAGGATTTGCTAATAGGCAGATTTAGAATTGATAAAAATATAGCCCTTGTTTAGGACCTCTCTCTAGGTATACTTTTAGGGGACTTCTCCCCAACAAAGGAATTTGTTACCCTCCTTAATGGATCTGGAGACTTTAGCATCTGATCCCTTCCTCTACCTCTACTCAAACTACAGTCACATGGCTTACAAGACTCAAAGTATGAAGGGGGGTTATTTAGAAACTAATGGAAGAATTCTCAATAAAGCCCTTTTAAGTTGTACTCACTCTAAAGTATTTTTTAGAAGTATTTGTACTGTTTGTGTCTTCATTCTTTGTATTTAGTTCTTTGGGTTCTATTACTAATGCAGATAGGGAAGTAGATAAAGCACTGGATTCTGTCCTCAGACACCTTAACTTGCTGTGTGATGCTGGACAAGTCAATTAATCTTTTTTCAGTTTCCTCATCTGTAAAATGAGCAGGAGATGGAAATGGCTAACAACTCCAGTAAGAAAATCTCAAGTAGGGTCATGAAAAGTCAGACATGACTGAAGAACAATAATGCTAGGGTTCCTCCTATAGTTGAAGTTAAGACCCTGTGAGTTGCAGAAGAGATCCTAAAAAAAAATTTTTTGGGGGGGGGGGGCAGGAGGTTTGTAGGAAAAGCCTCATTCTCCATCAGCTTTACTGGTTTCCCTTCGAGGGAGGAGGGAGGCCCATCCTTGGTATTTGATTTGATAAGAGAACTTGGGTTCAAACCAGGCTTCTTCTACTTGAGGTAATGATGGTCACAGAGTTGGAAGGGACCCTAGATGTCACCCAGACCATCTCCCTCCCTTCTCCTCTTAGCCTCCATTTTACATGAGGAGTTAGGGTCAGAGAAATAAACTAACTTTTTCAAGATTATACATGTAAGAGATACAGCCAGGATTGGAGCTTCAGGGTTAGGCTTAGACTATGGGGAGTTGACGCTCTACTCCTAGAATTCTCCCTGGCTTGCAACAACATTGTCAGGGTACCTGTGGAAATTAGATGTATTTTACCTGAATTAGAAATGGTTGTTTGTTCTTCATTTTCAAAGAGGACCAACGATGTTTGGACTCGTGTGAATTGGACTTAAGTGAGGCAGTTCTACAAAGTTGTCAGCCTCACTCTCTTCTAGAGCACTGAAGTCCAGTGGCCCAGAATGCAGTGTATGACCCTGGGGTCTTAAGTTATGACCAAGTTCTACATACTATACAAACACTTACTTCAGCCACCTTCATGACTGTTAGAACAAATTCTTCTCATCCATCTATTCCACTGGAGAAAGTCTTCATGTGCTTGGGGCAGACATTCCCTTAACTCAGGTTTCAGGTCAGTTACCCTCAACCTGGTCTGAGGAGATGGTTTCCTAGGGTCTGGCCATTGCATATGCCATAACTTCTCAGAGTCACAAGTGAGAGTTGAGTGCCAAATGGACACCAAAGGTGGATAGGCAGCCCTGAAAAGGGCTTAGCAAGCCCTCACACTCAGGTGCTGGTCCTCCTTGAACATCCATATACGATAAATTACAAACTACAAATTATTAAACTATCCTTGCTGTAAGTTGCTTTTATTCAGTTTTATGGTGCATAAGTACTACATTGTGTTCCAATCTTGAAACCAAATCATTGGTGAATGGCCCAAGTTAGGCTTAGATTCAATGGATCATTCAGAGAGCAAGAATCTAAACAATCCATTTAATAAAAGTGTTCAAATACATCTGGTAAAAGCAGGTTATGAGATGACTTGTTAAAATTTCAATGAAATAAAAGCAAACTAAAGCCAATGGCAAGGATATTTGCAGAAGCCTCTGCTAAAATCCTAAAACATTTTCAATTTTGTACATATTTTATATGTAGGGCCAAAGGACCTAAAGTTAACCCAGGCCTCCCAGTTCCACTAATAACCTGACCCACAACACTCTCAAGAAGGACATTCTAGTTTCTCTGGAGAAGCTATTTACAGCTTAAGAACTTCCATCTCTAGAAAGAGAACGTTAAGCACCAGAGGGTTAGCGAATAGCAAGTCAAATTCCACATTAAGGGAAATGAGTTCTACTAGATCTGGAAAGGGTCATGATAACCATATAGAAGTCATACTCCAGTTATAGAGGGAAAGAAGATGCAAACTAAGTTGTATGATCAAACAATGAATTTATGAAAAATGGCTCCATTTTCCTACAGCCTCTTTTTACATATCAGTACCCAGAAGCCTAGATAAGAGGTCTCCTAGGGGATAAAGGAACTGTCTTACTTTTATACCTACAAATGTTAGCAGGGTTCCTATCTGGTGAACATGCTCCAATAGACTCAGTAGGTCTAAGTCCATCTCAGTTCTCTCTTCATGTGGTTGAGGCTTCCTGGTTGTTTACTCCCCTCTGGGGGCATGATTTTCCTATTCCAAGCAATTTATTCCCCCTCTCTTAGTTTATGCAGTTTGCTCCTGAAAATCTAGTACAACAGATATATGGTTGAAGAAAATAAATAGATAAGTTTAGAAAACAAAGGTTCTTATATGAAAAAGTAGAATGGAAAAGTAGAAAGCATGTTTCTTTTGAATCAGAGGATCTGAAGCTTCAATCCTGACTTTGCCTCTTACATGTGTAGTATCTTGAAAACGTTAAGTTTATTTCTCTGCCCCTAATTTCTCATATGTAAAGTGGGGACTAGGAAGAGGAAAGGATATGTCTGAAAAGGAGATGTCTGGATGACAGATATCTAAGGTCCCTTCCAACTCTCCGTCTGTGACAACCATTGCCTCAAGTAGACGTCTAAACAAGGTTTTACAAAATCTCGAATATCAAGTATTCTACAGGCACTTACGTGTACTAGACTCATGGGAGGGCTGTTTGAAGTTTATATTTGTTGCAATTGAAAACTGCAGGTGATTAATTATCACAAGCTGTTCCCTGACAGAAATTACTATTTTAAATTAGACCGATGCAGTCATCCCAATCTTGTCCTCTATTGCCTCTAGAATAAAAGTCTCTTCTAGATATAGCCTTTCCTGATCTTCCCTCAATTACTAGTACCCTTTTCTCTCAATTACTAGTACTGTTTACTCAACAAGTAGTTTATATAGGACAAGAGTGAATGGACAGGTTATTGTCTACATTGCTAAAGGTAAGATACACAAAGATTTCAAACCCATTAGAGAATAAGTTCATTTGCTAATAAGCCAAGTCAGCCAGAATGACACAAACTGCAAAGTAGTTCAGTGGGCAGGGGGTGAAGCCCCACCAACCCACACATGAGATTAAGGAAAGCTACCTTTCCCCCAAACACCACAAAGATTACAGGTGGCCTGTGTAACCCTCAGTATTGCACATTGGAAATTGGGGTGGTCCAGCCTGGTCCAGTGTCCTGAATCTATCAGTTACTAAAGAAGAACATAGTAGTAGCAGTCATCTACAACATTCCATTTATGACTACACCATTAGCCTTGGCACTGAGAAGTCCAAGCTGCTTTCACCTTGGAATACTTTAGTATATTTTTCCACCTGTAATAAAAAAAAATTTAGTATCTATTATGGAACACAGCTTCTACACTGGTTTAAAGATACCAATTTAGATACAGACAATACATTTCTGGATCTTTAAAAGGGAAATGTAGAAACTCCCACTTAGTCTGAAGATTCTGAATTGGTCTTTAAAGACATAATTACAAATTCTGGACTAATTGGCTCATGTTGGATTACCTCCCTTCCTATTCTTTAAAAGAAATTTTTAATGATCTTTTGTTTTTGTGTTGCCTATCTTTATCCCTGTATCTCTCTCAGGAAACCATCTTACATAACAAAAACATAAACAGGAAAAATTCTAAAGAAAAGAGAAAAAAATTCCACAAAGCCAATTAATATATTGAAATAATCAGAAAACTCGCAGTGTAACACATACATGGACCTCCTCACTCTAAGGAGCAGAGGACTTGTCTTCTCACCTCTCACTTGTTCTGTGCAATTTCTTTTATATTCAATTGTAACTGTTTTGCAGCGATTCATTTCTTTGAAGTTGATGTTGTATAGTCTTCATAAGCTTTCTTGTCTCCGCTTACTTCATTGCATCAGTTCATCTAAGTCTGAGGGTGCACTTATTTCTTTGCCCCCTATTACAATGTTATTATATTACAAAGGCCCTTTCTATTGATTAAGTAAATTTGCTTTTCTAGTTTCTCTCAACTTTTGTTTGCTTCTCAAATTTTCAAGCTAGTTCTGGTCTTTTCATCTGGTCTTTCATCTGGTCTTTTTCAGCTTGTTTTTTTCATGAAAAGTATGTTATTTCTGGGTATGATTACACTATACAGGGTAAGTTGTTCTTGGCTGTTTCTCATCTTTTGCTTTTCTGAACATGTTTTCCACAATTTCCTCATTTTCTTTTGAAGTAGAAGCTCTTGGGTCTTGTGAGTTGTTGTTCAGCCACGTCCAAATCTTTGTAACCCCACTTGGGATTTTCTTGGCAAAGATACAGGAGTGGTTTGTCATGTCCTTCCCCAGCTCACTTTACTGATGAGAAAATTGAGGCAAACCAGGGTAAATGAATTGCCCAGGGTAACACAACTATGTGTCCAAGACCAGATCTGAATTCACAAAAAAGGAATTCTCTTGACGCCAGGCCTGGTGCTCTCTCCACTACACCCAAAAATATTCTCAATGTTTTTTCTTCCTGATACACAGGTGAAGACAGTCTCTATGTAGCATTATACTTGAAGCAAAGTCAGTGAGTTACTGTAGTTTAGTAGTATAACTTTCATGGAAAGGCCTAACTTTCAAGAGTGTCATTTTTTGCCTCTACCTGGAGCTAATATAAGAAAAAATCCAAAATAAAACTTGGTATAATTTATGTCCAGGTTCCCCCCAAATGTGGGAAACCATAACACCACCTCCCAGACAAGTATTCAATGTAAAATACAGGTACAAAGTTAGATTCAGAAGGCAGTCTAGAAACACCTAGCCAGAGGTGGAAACCTGTGGCCTGGTGGCCACATATGATCCTCTAGGTCCTCAAGTGCAGTCGTTTGACTGAATCCAAAGTTCACAGAACAAATCCCCTGAAATAAAAGGATTTGTTCTGTAAAACTTGAACTTGGTCAAAAGGCTGCACACTCAAGGCTGTAGAAGGCCATATGTGGCTTTAATGCTGCAGGATCCCCCCACCCCTGAATTCTAGTCTATCCTTCGCATTTGGTAGAAAGGAAACTGACATCCAAGAAGACTGAGTAACTCATGCAGGAAGCATCAAAGGTAAGATTTGAATCCAAGTTTTGGCTCTAGATCTAGTGCTTTATTGAACCAAGATGGCTTCTGTAAGGGTTATGGGATTTAAAGATCTTCCATGCCCCACTGGACTTGCTGACATAGCAGGAAGGGGAGGGGCAAGAGGAAGCGGAAGAAGAGTTAGAGTTCCGTTGGGGACTGTTGGTGGCCACAGCAACAGCAGTAACTGCCAAGGTAGAGGTCGAGGCCCAAGCCTCTTTTTTTAAGCCAGCCAGAATTTCTGCTAAGGACTCTTGTCGGGGGCTGCCGGGAACTGGAACTGCGGGGGGCCGGAGCTGTTGTGAGCACGCTTCCTGGACGCTGAGCAGTTGCTGAGAGTCGGGAGAGAAGAACCTTTGCCTGAAGTAGCCTGTTCTGTTTTGAGGGCTTGAGAATGTGGTTGTTTACTATGTTGGCTGCTTGTGCCAATTTTGTGACTGCCCTGATGGCTTTGACTTTCTGGTTTTGGGACTCGGTTATTTGGTATTTTAATAAATTCTCTGGCTTTATCCCCCATATAGAGAGACTGATATATTTTGTGATTAATAATCACATTAGCCTATTTATAATTGCCAGAGGCATAGTGAATATTGCATTGTTAATACAGCTTCTAGGTAGGAAACAGCTTTTATTTAACCCTAAAGAAAATGAATAATGCTAAGGACTCATGGGATCCCATTAATGAGTTCAGAAACACAAAAACATGCTAACATATATCCAAAAACCACTTGGGTCTCAGGAACCTGGATATACTTGATTGGTCTCATGTAAGCACAAGGTTGTTTTTTTTCCCTACCCATCTTTCACAATTATTACACAGCTAGTAATCTTGTCATGGTCCAACTACCTCTTAGTTTCCATCTAAATTTAGGCAGGCCTCACCTGGGCTGCCTGTATCTGCCACTCACTCCCAGGTCTTTCCTTGGCATTCTTTTCTCTATGCCTGTTCACTTGATTTCAGCTCCCATTGATGCAACTATTTCAGTGAAGATGAATCTCAGACTTTTGTGACACCCTGAAGATCTTAATGCAGATCTAAGCTTTAATAGCATAAATAACTTTAATAGCTTAAAGAGGTAATAAGACTTTTGGGACACCCCACCTTTTCTTTGTTTTGGCTTTTAAAGCCTTATAGTAACCAGACCCCTTCCTACCATTACAGTTTTCTTACATTTTCTTCCCCTCCATGTAACCTATGATCCCACAGCATTGGCTAACTGTTCTTTGCACATGAGACACTTCACCTCCCAATGCTAAAAATTCTCTTGCCCCTCATTTCAACCTGGCTTAAGATTCAGTGCAAATACTACTTTTTGCAAAAGGCCTTACCCCTCCTCCCATCCCATGTGCATAGTTTTTTGCTGATTGTCTCTCCCATGTCTCTCCCATCAGAATAGAAGCTTGAGGAAAGGATTCCTGTTTTCATCTGTCTCCCTAGTCCTTAGCACAGTGCCTCAACACATAAGTGCTTAATAAATGCTCCTCTCTGTAAAAAATTATTAGTCAAAAATTCCTTCAGAAGAAGTAACAAGTAATTCCATAACAGCTATATAGATTCAAAATAATAAAAAAAGTTTTCCAAAAGGCTTATGAAGTTTCTAGAAGAAATGATATAGGAGATAAAATAGAAATAGAGGCTCTGGAATGAAGAGCTACAAAGAGAATAAGCATCTTGAAACAAACCCCCAAAAGAGAGTCCCAGGAATATTCTAGCCAAAAGTCCTAAGCTTTCTGACTTAAGGGGGGAAAGTGCAGCACTACTGAGAAAGGAGGAGTTAAATATCACAAATCCATAGTCAGGATCTTGCTTATTCAAGTACAAAGTTACCTAGAGAGTTTATTATTAAGGGAGGCAGTCAGATGACCTTACTTAATAGACTTGATGAAATGAGACTGCACTGTCTAGGGTACACCTTGTACAATACAAACAAATTACATAAAAGGTGGCAAGGTATCAATATCCACCAAGATATTTGCTTCTGCAAGAAGATTGATTTCTTCAGCCAATATTAAAGAGCAAAGTAACGATATTAAATTTCTAAGCTGTAAGGAACATTGTTTTTGTCATCAAGATGGCCAAGGTTAAAAATAAAGAAAAGGAAATTGCAAATAAGGCTGTGTGGTCATGTAGCAGCCTGTTTTCACCATGTTAGACTTAGCTTGGATTATACACAATTCTCTAGTTTAGCTACTTATTGTAGTTTGGCCCCTTCTCAAGCTCAGCTAGTTTTAATAACTACTGATGTTTTTCTCTCCCCTTTTAGCTGGTCCTTTGGTTTCTGGTTTACCTTCCCTTCCCTATCTCCTCTCTCCTCCCCACACATGTGACCTGGTATATGGAGAAGATGGGGACCATATCAATTCAAGCAAAATGCTACAGTATCCTTGTTGAACATCCTACATATATGCATCATGACAAAGTAAACCTTTTAACTTTGAATGATCTACACATTTCTCTTTTTGTTTCAACATGAAACCTTACCAGGGGCTGGTTTGATCAACTAATGAAATCTGAGCAAGAGCTTAGGATAACAATGACAAAGGCAAATACTTCTGTTAATAAAAATAGATAACCCTGGGGTGGGAGAGAGCACAGAGCTCACTTGACCTTTTTGGGTGGGCAGGAGAGGACAGCTTCTGATGACCAGCCTATCGGTGTGCTAGTAAAACACTACTATGAAATTCAGCACTAGGCAGTAGGGTCCCTTCAACTTTCTCTAAGCCTAAAGTGTCCCACTAATGCCCTTAACTTTTTTAGCTCATCCACCTGGGCTACACAGAACAGTCCATGAAGGGAAATTAGATCATGATCTTGGGCACCAGTTATCTTATCAGCAATCTCTATAGAAATTACTCTAAGCACAACCAAATGGAACCAATTGCTGAAACCATCTTACTCTAGCAATGAACAATATTAGGTGCCTATTTGGGAGGTTGTAGGAAGACTGAGTGTGTCAGTAAAATAATGTTGAAGTATTTCTTCTCCAATGATGGAGATTAAGGTAGCCAGATATAATGACTCCCTTTATAACAATTCTGTGTGGTCCACATGAGGAAGGCAGATGGTATCTGGCAGCTTAACTAAACTGTGAAGACCATTACTACAATTCCTAACCAAATCAGCATTTAGCCCAGACAGCCAGGCCCAGGTATGAGTTTACTTACCACTTTCCCAGTCCTTCTATTCCTATGGCTGAAATACATAAATAATAGTTCCCTTTCACCTGGAAAAAGTCTGCTACAACTTCATGGTCCTTTCCAGAGGACTACCTGAATTCTTCCTCATTCTGTCAAATTCTCATGTGCAAGATGTAAAAGAAGCTGCCTTTCCTGAGAGCACTGAGGTATAACTATTTTGGTAACAGTATTCATCAGATAAATGAGGCAATATTGGCAGAAGTCCTGGATTGGATGGTAGCCCTTATGAGGGATAATGGGTGGGAAATCAACCTTAAAATGTAGTCTCTTCAGTGGGGGCAGAAGGGGTAAGGAGGAGAGAAGTAGGTGGGAAAAACCCAAAAGACTCCTGGAACAGTCTGGAATAAGCTGCCACCACATTTGATACTTCACAATCTAAGAAGGAAGCCCAAATGGCTTTGCTCTTGTGAATTGAGAGAATTCATAATTCCTACATGGGTTTCATTTATTTGATTTATCAACATTCACTTTTATAAGATTTTGAGTTCTAAATTGTTTTCTCCATATCCAAAACGGCTAGCAATCTGATAAAGGATATACGTGTACAATCATATTGAACATATTTCCATATTAATCGTGTCATGAAAGAAGAATCAGAACAAGAGGGAAAAACAATGAGAAAGAACAAGATAAAAGAGAAAATAGTATGCTTTGATCTGCATTCAGATTCCATAGTTTTTTCTCCAGATGTGGATGACATTTTCCACCATGAGCCTTTTAGAATTGTCTTAGATCACTGTATTGCTGATAAGAGCTAACATTGTACAATATGGCTGTTACTGTGTATAGTGTTTTCCTGGTTCTGCTCTCTTCATTCAGTATCAGTTCATGTAAGTCTCTCCAGGATTTTCTGAAATCTACTTTATAACACCATGCACAAGCAGCTTTGCAAAAGAATGCTACTATGAACATCTTTTAAGGTTCTGATTACACAGTATAGGGAACACTCTATTCAGTAACAAATCAAAGCAAAGCATTCACAGAAAATCAAGGTACAGCATTCACAATATTACAACTTATCACAGAAAATCACAATATAGTATTCACTATATCTTAAAATGGCCACATCATTAAAGTGGCCACAAAGTTTTGAACAAAGAATAATTATCTCAAAGTACAGTAGTCAAAGTCTTCCACTCATGGGGCACACTGTTAACTCAATCAGTCACTTATTCAGCAATCAATTACTAAGTATATTAATCACTAAGTACAATCATTAGAAAATACACAGAGAACAGACCGGCCTGGGGAGGTACACCATGGCTCTCGAACCCGCTAGTGGTACTACTGGCATTGACAGTGCTGAGATTGACGTGGGGGGAGCCAGCCTCAGCACCCTCCCCCTGTCCCCAGGGCAGTTCTTGGAGCCCAGACCTGGACAGGTGCGTAGACCATTCCTCCCGTCCAGCCTGACCCTACAGTGACTTTTGCCCTGGTTGCATCACAGCACCTCCACTCCTTTTTCCTCTGCTGTGGCCAGTGTCTTGGGGGGTACGCTAGGGCTGATGCTCATTTTAGGTCTCCTTTTTGGCCTTCTGGTCTGGAGACAGTGCTGGCAGAAAAACAAGTTCACCACCCCCATTGAAGAGACAGGAGGAAAAGGATGTCCAGGCACAGCTATGATCCAGTAATGATTTGGCCTGTTCCCAACTTTGTCTAATATTCTGGGGATCTGACCTTGGCATTCCTGTTCTCCATGAGATTCCCCACTCACACATACATTCCTCTCTGACTCTATAATTTCTCTTTATATGCCCAGGAGAGAAGTAGGGACTCAAAACCTGGGGTCTTATCCTAGGACTGCTCACTGGTTGAAGAATGCAACATTTGCACAATTGAGGGATGGGGAGATGTTTTCCCTCCCCCAACAATCACACTACCACCTTCCTCCCCTGGCAGCACTAGGGGCTCTGAGCCAAGAAAAACCCATTAAATATTGGAGAACAGATATAACACTCAGCACCTTGATTTCCAGTCCTCTCAAATGTGCTGGGACAAGGCAGCTGTATCTTGTTGGGCAGAGGGGTACAGTGCTCTATCCCCCTAGAGTAGGGGCTGGTCCTCTAGGACAACTGGCCCTGGGTTCTTCCCTGCTTTGGCCAGCCCACAAGGTAGGGGAGATATTTATTTGGGGGAACAGAGAGGGAGGGAATAGAACATAAATAAGTTATTTTGATTTAAAAAAAAAAAGAAAATACACAGATCTTCCACCCCTAGGTCACTAGTAAACTACAATTTCATCATTACTTAGTACCCACAGATAGGTCTTTTCATCTTGACTCGAGGCAGGCAGTTCCTACCTAAATCCACCAAAGTCATCTGGACTCAAAGGTAGACAGCTCCCAATTCCTTTTCCAGCTTTCTGTGTAAGTCCTGTTCCACACTGAAGTTCACAGGGTCCAGTCCATCTTAAACCCTTCACAATTTCTGTTCCTGGGAATTCAAGGCTCAACCAAACCACAAACAGACAAAGTCTTAGCATCCCAGTCATGCTTCCTGTCTTCTGCAGCTCGTTCAAAAAAATCAGAATCACCTTATCTAGCCTGGAGGATGGGGCTGCTCCTGGGCTCCTCTTCAGAAGAAGCTCCAACACCTAAGTTCTCAGAAAATTCTGACTCAGTTCTAGATTCTCATTTCTCTTCTGTAGCTGCTCTGCCTCCAGATTCTGGTCCCAAGAAATTCTGACTATCCCTTCCTGGGGCTTTTCCTTACACACACACACACACACACACACACACACACACACACACACAGCATTAGCTTCCTGTTTCAGTCAACCCTTTCCTGTTATATCAGTAACAGGAGACAGGAATTCATACCTTCAGTTTCCCCAACAGAGGCTTGATCAGTTACTAAGTGCTAGTACCTGCTACCTTTGCTTAACTTGAAACAAGGTGCTAAGTACCTTCTTACTTGCCAATACAAAAAGGAGTCTTCAAATTCAAATTACATTACCATTACACACTTGCTCATAATTTCTTATAACACAATAATATTCCATTACATTCATATACCACAATTTGTTCAGCCATTCCCCAAGTGATGGGCATCCCCTCAATTTCTAATTCTTTGCCACCACAAAAAGATGCTATAGATATTTTTGTACAAATAGGTCCTATAGAGGGCCAGTACTGAGACAGACCAGGCATGGGAAGAGTCTGGGCTAGGTTTTCCCTAGACCCTGCTCTTATTTCTCAAGATATTGGCTCACCATCCCTCCATGACTTGCAATAGTATAGGATGTGATAAATGAGAAGTGACCCAACACCGAATGTGCATGTGCTCAAGGGGACAAAGTACAAGGAAGTTATGTTAGCAAGTTAAACATTCTTATGAGAATAAAGGAAGTGATGGCTTTGTGCTTAATATATAAACCTTGACCCTCAGACAAATAAACGGACTGCTTTGATAGATCCCTCCTGGCTCGTGGTCCTTTCATTTCACGCTCTTCTACTTGTGCAGCACCTCGTTGGTGCAGGCATCAACATCCTTTTCCCTTTATGTCTTTTAAGATACAGACCTAGTAGTGGTATTGCTGGATCAAAAGGTATGCACAGTTTTATAGCCCTTTGGGCATAGTTCCAAATTGCTTTCCAGAATGACTGATCAGTTCATAGCTCCACCAATAATGCATTAGTGTTCCAATTTTCCTACGTCTTCTCTAATATTTATCATTTTCCTTTTTGATTATATTAGCCAATTAGATAGGTATGAGGTAGTACCTCAGAATTGTTTTAATTTAATATTAAATTTAATTTATACAATAGCGATTTAGAAAATTTTTTCATATGACTATAGGTAGCTTCAGTTTCATCTGAAAAATTGATAAATGGTCCTTTGACCACTTATCAACTGAAGAATGACTTGTATTCATATACATTTAACTCTGTTCTCTATATATTTTAGACATGAGGACTTTATCAGAAACACTGGCAGTAGAAATTATTTTTCAGCTTTCTGCTTTCTTTCTAATCTTGGTTGCACTGGCTTTGTTTGTACAAAGACTTTTTTATTTAATGTAATCAAAATCATCCATTTTGCATTTCATAATGTTTTCTATGTCTTGCTTGGTCATAAAAATTCTTCCCTCCCTCATAGATCTGACAAGTAAACTCTTCTTGGCTCTCCTAATTTGCTTATGGTATCATACTATGTCTAAATCATTTACCTATTTTGACCTTACCTACATGGGTTCTTGAAGGGTCCTATTTATCAAGTCACCTGGAAGTCCACCTCTCTCAAGTGTGGTCTTCCAAGCTACATCCCTGAAGATCTAACTGCAAGCCTTCCAAGCAGTCTCTTCCCTTGAGCACTTCTAACCCTAAGGGGTCCATGTTTTTGTTATAAAGGTCAGGTTGGGTGGTAGGTTCCAAGGATTAGCCAGAATAAGTGAATAAAGCTTCTAGATGTGCAAGTTCTCCAAAACATCTCAATAAACAAACTTTGAAAACAAGTTGTTTGCTTTTTACTGAACAAGGAAGTCAATCATCCTTTGTCTTATTATGGATTGGTTGATACAAGATTGTATCTCTAAAAAGACAGGTAAGGCACAAGTGGCCTCTATTGTTAAATAGAAGCATATACTTGAAATTGTGCTTTCCTTGATCCCTCAAGTATTAAGTTTTTGGTATTGTCATAATTTCTTTGTGAAGGGCAATGAAACATCCAGTCCAGGCCCTAAAACCCCACACCTCTTCTACTAGCCCAATGGATGTCTACTTAAATGACCTAACTCTAGGAAATGGCATTTTGCCTGGCTTACTGATTACTCTATCCACAAGAGGTTTACACAATTGAACTTCAGTGGTTATTAACTCAGTAAAAGAGGGTTATCTTAAGATGAAGTCCTGCAAATGGGCTGAGTTGTGGACCACAAGGCTGGGATGAGAGATTGAGGCTGAATAGGTGGGGGGTTTTTTCCTTGACACTTGACATGCCTTTAGTCACCTAACTAGTCAATGGTTTAGGAAAGACTAGAAGCCAGTTCTTACAGACTCCAAGTCTAGCTTGCAATCTCTTTACTATACCAGTATCAAAGCCAGGATTTCTAATTTTAAGTTCAATAACTATTCTCTCTCCCTCTCTCTTTTTTAAAACAGATCTTAATCTACAGATTCTGTCTGTGAGAGTTATGATGTCATATTATGCTGAGTAGGTGTAGAACCATGCTATCCCAACTAACAATGAATAGCTAGATATTCCTACCCAATTGGGATCCTTGTGCCTAACCTAAATAGCCTTCAACCTATCCCCCAACTAGGAAACCTAGTCTTAGCACATCTCAGTATTTGCCCATGTTAATCAACAGCTGCCTCATCATTTACCTGAGTGCCACAGTTAGGTATCCAACCTCCCAGAATCCAAGACTGCTGAACTGATGTCACTGTATAAAGGGAGGAGTGGGAAAAATCTGTAGTTCTACAGTTTCTGGGATCCCATCTCCAGAAAGACTTACCTGATAGAATATACTGCTTTTGGCCATAGACATGGGATGATCCTTTCTGGACCTTTCTTATTTCTTCTCCAGCACAGTTACCTGGGCTTCAACACCTTTACCTTCTCACCCTCCCCCATTCTACCCTGGCTCCATAAATCTTGGCAAAATAGTTCAAGGAATCCCTTAACTGGAAGCCTCCTTACTTCTGAAATGGTTTAGATAACTTCTTCCCAGAAAGGGGTTGGGAGAACAAAAAGGTGGTATTGGTGGGAGGTGCTTTGCTTTCTAATAGCACGGGAGAGGTGAAATCATCACTAACAATGATCAAAGAACACATACATTTATTAAGTTCACTGTCTTATAGTAGCATGGTTCATGGCGTCCCAAAACAATTCAATAGCAACATAGATTACTGATCAAATCACCATAACAGATATAATAATGAAAGTTTGAAACATCGTGAGAATTACCAAGATGTCACATAGATACCATGAAAACACATACTGTTGGAAAAATGGTACCAATAAGATTTGCTCAACACAGGGTTGCCACAAACCTTCAATTTAAGAAAAAAAAGAACACATTATCTGTGAAGCACAGTGAAGCAAGTTACGCCAGTACTCTCGACTCAGTGATTAGTCCACCATGAATACAACCCAAATCTCTAGCAAATAAGCTAAGGGATACCCACTCCTAGTGGGCAGTTTTTTATTTGCCATCCACTGGTTGATGTTGACCAAGATGATAGTTTTTTTTTTTTTTTTTTTGCCTCCTTGAGTTTCCTATCCAACTTTCCTGTTTCTAAAGGCAACATTTTAACTGTGGTTTTTTTCAGGTACCTCACACTCTGGCCTCCAGTACATCTTCCATCTCTAAAATACCTTGGATCTAGAATTCCACTTTTCTCTAATCACTCAAGATAATGGCTAGACCAAATAACCCAAAGATGGTAGGGAAATTTCTGTTAACGTACTTGCCAACAGGACATTTGGTTTTTTCCACTCCATAGTTAATATCCTGCTATAACACTATTCTTCCATTAAGAATACTTCCTTTTCATCAAAATCAGTGGCTTTTTTAAAATTTTATTTATTTAATATTAGTTTTCAACATTCACTTTTGTAAGATTTTGAATTCCAAATTCTAATTCTAATGGTGTGCAGTCTGATATAGGTTATACATGTACCATCATATTAAACATTTCTGATGGGGTATAGGTTCTGGGAATCCCCTTGAACTCTCTTGAATCTTCCCACTGGATCTGGCCACAAGCCTTCCATTATCACTTCGACTGAATCTCGTTACCCTTAAACTAGCCTAGCCCTCTATTGTCTGTTAGCTCTAGCAGTTTTCCTGCGCTTGATCCCATCAAAGTCCCATTCTCTTGGTTCCTGGAGTTTTACCTCAGTCCCATCAAGATCCTCCCTACACTCCTCCTCAATACCCTCCCTGTACCCCTCCTCCAATCCCTTCAGACTACTAGACCACCTTAGATCCCTTCCACAGTCTTTCTGTATATAAGATCCATAAAGATGCTGAGATTCTATCTTATTCAGATTCTATCTGGGAAGCATCACAAATGCTTAAACTCCTTAAGAGTCTATCCAACATGACAAATCTTTTAATAAACTTTGTTTTTCTTTGACTGAGAGAAGGTTTGAGTCGAGTTCATTCTGCAGGACCTGCCATGTTGGTATTTTGGGGTCCAGAGCACTCCTAAACCCCAAATCTCAACATTTCCACATTAGTCATCCTGAGAGAGAAGGTACAAATGAATTCTGTATGGAGCCTAAGAAGATGTACTCATGTCTGAAAGAGGCTTACCCTGACTACATAGTATCTGTTGCCCCTGGCATCCTGCACATTTTCCCATCTTTTTAAAAAAAAAAACCTTAAGTTTTAAAAAAATTTAAATAAAAAAAAATTTTGGGGGGTGGCTAGGTGGCGCAGTGAGTAGAGCGTCGGCCCTGGAGTCAGAAGGAACTGAGTTCGGATCCGGCCTCAGACACTTAACGCACACACAAACAAAAACCTAGCCGTGTGACCTTGGGCAAGTTACTTAACCCCAATTGCCCTCCAAAAAAAAAAAATTATTTTTATTGCAGCCTTTTATAAAAAAATACCATAGTCAATTCCTCCCCTGACTCTCTCAGCTGAGAAGCTTGTCTCATATTTTACAGAATTGAGGTCATTCACTGTAAGCTCCCTCTTCTCCCCTCTTCCTCATCTCCTATCAGTCAGATGCCTTCTGCAGCCCTTTTCTCCTTCACCCCAGTGTCACATGATGTGGTGGCCTTACTCCTTACCGAGGCTAATCCCTCTTCTTCTTTCAAGGGATCTCATTCCATCCTGTCTCTTCCAACAGATTGTCCCCCTTTGTTATCCATACTCTTTCTCTTATTTTCAATCCTTACCTGTCTACTAGCTCATTTTCTTCTTTTTTTTAAATATTAACTTCTGTTTTACATCATTCATTTCTGCCAGATTTTGAGTTACAATCATTTCCCCCACCCCTGCTTTTCCCCTACCCACCCTCCCAGAATAGCAGTCCCACAAGATATCGCTTCCTCCAATCTGCTCTCTCCCATACCCCCTTCGACTTTTCCATTAGAGGAAGGTGAATCTTTGTGTCCCAATGCCTGCACATCTTATCTTCCAATTACAAGCAAAAGAGTATTAATAATAGTATTTATGTATATTTGAGAATTTAATCTTAGGACCTCGAATTTCAGATCCATTTCCTTCCTCCCTTGTCAACCATTCCCTCTGGGAAGATAAGTAATTCAGTATATGTTGTATATGTCTAGCTATGCTAAACATTACCATAGTCGATATATTGTACAAGGCTGCTTATAATTCCCTCCCACTCATCCCACCCCCCACCTGGTCCATTCCCTACATGATCCTGTCCCTCTTCTATAGTGGGTACTTCCAACCTCCCCTCCCCCCAAGGATGCCCTCCCATCCATCATCCTTCCTCTCATCCCCCTTCCCCCTATTCTGCTGTAGGTTGAGATATCCCATTTAGTATGTATGTCATTCTCTCCCTGAACCAAATTCAATGAGAGTGTGGTTTTGCCTTTTTGCCTTCCTATTCTCCCCCTCCCTTGCAACCACTTCCCCTTGCTTCTTCTACATGAGATAGCTTACCCTACCCTGTCTCTCCCCATCTCCTCTTGCCACTTTCCTCTCTTACCTCAATTTCATCCCTTGAGTATCCTCCCTTCCCAACAAATTTAACCTGTGCCCTCTATCCATATAACTGTAACCATATACACACACATTCACATATGTATTCATGTGACCACATACCCTTCTTCCATTATTTTCATAGTGAGAAAGATTTCATCAGTCACAGTTATTGTTTTCCCATATAGGAATGTAAATAGTTCAACTTTAATAAGTTCCTTTTGATTTCTTTTCCCTGATTACCTTCTCAGGCATCTCTTGCTTCTTGTGTCTGGATGTCAAATTTTCTATTCAATTCTGGTTTTTTCCTCAAGAATGCTTGAAAGTCCTCTATTCCACTGAATGACCATATTTTCCCCTGAAACAAAATACTCAGTTTTGCTGGGTAGGTGACCCTTGGGTTCATTCCCAGTTCTTTTGCCCTCTGGAATATCATATTCCATGCCCTTCGATCCCTCAGTGTAGAAGCTGCCAGGTCCTGGGCTATTCTGATTGTGTTTCCACAATATTGAAATTGTTTCTTCCTGGCTGCTTGTAGTATTTTCTCCTTGATCTGGGGATTCTGGAACCTGGCTATAATATTCCTGGGAGTTTTCTTTTTGGGATCTTTTTCAGGAGGTGATCGGTGGATTCTTTCAACCTCTATTTTGCCCTCTGGATCTAAAACATCAGGGCAGTTTTCCTTGAGAATTTCTTGAAGGGTGATTTCTAGGTTCTTTCTTTGATCATGGCTTTCAGTTAGTCCAATAATTTTTAAATTGTCTCTCCTGGATCTATTTTCCAGGTCAGTGGTTTTTCCCATGAGATATTTCACATTGCCTTCTAATCTTTCATTTGTTTGGATCTGCTTAACAGCATCTTGATTCCTCATAAAGTCATTAGCTTCCATTTGCTCCAGTTTAACTCTGAAGGAATGAATCTCCTCAGTGAACTTTTGAGATTCTTTTTCCATCTGGCAAATTCGACTTTTTAAGGCATTCTTCTCCTCATTGCCCTTTTGGGCCTCCTTTGCCATTTGAGTTAGTCTATTCTTTAAGGTGTTGTTTTCCTCAGTCAGGCTGTTGACCCTCATTTCATACTTTTCCTGCATCCTTCTCATTTCTCTTTCCAATTTTTCCTCCACTTCTCTTATTTGATTTTTAAAGTCCTTCTTAAGGTCCTCTATGGCCTGCAACCCGCTCATGTTTTCCCCTGTGAAGAGTCCTAGCCAACTGGGGTGCAGTGCGACAGCCTGGGAGTGGCAGGAGGGTCCCTGGCCTATCAGTAACAGGCTACAGGAGGAACCCGGAAGGCCAAAAGGACAGTCAGCAAAACAATCATAAGAGTTGACGTGGCAGTAGAGAGACTTCCTGGTTAGGAGACTTCCTGGTCTGCTACACCGGAAACCTCTTAGCCCGATGAGCTGACGTGTCCATGTGGGCAGCGGGTTACCACCCCTCACTCTCGGGGCAGTACGTGATTGGCTCGCAGTGGCGGGGAAGGCGGTGTTAAACACCCGGAACTGGAGGTTGGATAAAAGGAGGCTGCCTGACGGGGCGGGGGAGCTGGCTGAGTTCGCTTGTATGTTCTGATCAGAGAAAAATAAAGATAGTTATCCTTAAACAGAAGGGTGTTCTGCGTGGGTAGGTCTTCTAGAAAGTCTAGAAGCCGGAGACGTCCAAAGACTGGGAAAAGGTAAACATGTTCTTGTAGGTTCGAGACCCTCAGAACCCTAACATCTGGCGCCCGAACAGGGATCCGAGTTAGAAGACCCCCGCAGTCTTGTGAAAACAAGAAGTCGGAGAAAGTAAGTATGGGACAAGCTTTTAGCTTGCCCGTTGTTTGCCCTTCTGATGAGGAGACATATGTAAAGCAGATATTTGATCTAGTCAAGGGATAAGGAATGAAAGTAAAGAAGAATGATTGTGTGTAATTTGTTAGGTTAATTTTCACAACCTCCCCGGGGATCGAGTTGACTGGGTTAGATGTTTCTAGGTGGGTGGTGATAGGTAATCAGTTGACATCCTATGCCAAAGAGTGTCCGAATAAGGTAAGAGATCTTGACTTCATTATTTACAGCTTAGTAAAAGCGGTGCTTTATGGTCCTTCCCCTAAATGTAATGTGCCAGTAGCTTGTCAGACCGAGGAAGGGGAGATGAATTTAGGGGAGGAGGAGGAAAGAGAAACTGCTCGGTTGTACCCCGATCTTACCGAGCTAAAAAGGGGAAGCGGGACAGAAATAACAACTGAGCCACAAGACAAGGGGGGAGGGGCAGTTCAAGCGCGGCTAGAGCGGCTGCGCAATCAGGTTGAGGAAGCGCTCGCTCAGCTGCAGTTAGAGAAAACTAAGGATAACCACGACCTCAAAGCTGCAGCAGTTAGCCCTTCCGCCCCTCCCATGCCACCCTTCTGAATTCCCCCCCTGCTTACCGAACTAGAAAAGCTGGGAGAGTCTAATCTGAAAGAAGGGACCAAACACAGGGCCGTTAACCAGGTCGCCCAAGCTTTAAGAACAGCCTTCTTAGAAGGAGAAGATGTCACTGAGTTCATGGGTGTGTTCCCGGTGGGCTTAAATGACCCACAGAGACCACATATACCTGTACCTTACAAACAGTTAAAGGATATAAAAAAGGCGTGCACGGATTATGGGCCGAATTCCCCATTTGTCTTACAGACACTCACCTCCCTTGCTTCAGTAGTAGCCTACACCCCGGGAAATTGGGAAACAATGGCTACAGCCTGCTTAACACCTGGCCAGAATATGCTATGGAAAACAGAATGGCACAAGGAAACTAAGAATTGGATAGCGGTCCACCACCTCCCTAACCCTGAACAAGCTTTTGAGGCTATGACAGGGACAGGGGCTTATTCCGCTGTGTTTCAGCAGTGCCAACACGATCCAGCAGTATATGCAGCTGTAGCGCAATGCGCTATCAAGGCGTGGGGGAAGGTAGAAAAGGAAGGAGCAATACAACAGCAATTGACCGCCCTCAATCAAGGTGCGAGGGAATCGATTACCGACTTCGCCTCTAGAGTGCAAACTGCTGTGGACAGAACCGTGGGAAAAGGGGATGCGGCCTGGATAATTTTCTTACAAATTTTGAAAGAGGGCCTCAACAATGCCTGTAAGCGGGCTGTGTCCTCCTTACCCAAAAATGCACCCTTAGAAGATGTTATTGAAAGATGTGCGGGGGTAGATTATGAGACCATGCAGGTACAGCAGATGGCAGAAGCCTTAGTGATGGGGATGACTAAAGCTATGTCCCAGAGAGAAGGCGAAAAAACTTGTTTCTGATGTGGAAGGAAAGGGCACGTTCAAAGTCAGTGCCATTCCTCCTCCCCTGGAGCAATATCTAAACCTGTATGTTTTTGTTGTGGAAAATCAGGCCACATTGCCAAATTTTGCAGAAATAAACCACCGAAAACGGCCCCGGGAAACTCCCGGAGGGGCCCCTTGCGGGCCCCGAAAGCGAACCCCGTCCAACAAGAAGGAAGGGAACCGATGGTAGAAGGGATATCAGGACACAACACCTCCCAGGAGAATCCGTTTGTAACATATCAGAGAAAGTTTCAGGAGTACCAGAACAATTAATGTCCTTGCAGGAAGTTTATATCACACAAGAGTTAGTAATTCCTCCTTTTTCCACGTTGAGGGTTGAAGTTGAGCCTATGTCCAAACCTTGTCTCGTTGTGGGATGTCCAACCCCTTGCCTCCATATTGTGCACTCAACCGTTTTGAATACAGGGGAGCATTCCATTTCTCTTACTAACCCACATGCCTTCCCCTTGAGGTTACCAATATCAGAACCGATAGCAAGAAAGGTAGACTTAAGGACAGGAGCAGAAGAAAAAGATTCCTTACAGATAGCCTGGATACAAAAGATAGCTAGGGAAAAACCCATGTGCACCCTCTGGATAGAAGGGAGACCATTTCGGGGCGTGTTGGACATGGGGGCAGATGTGTCCGTGGTATGCAAGGAAGACTGGCCGGTGGAGTGGAAACTGGCCAACGGCATGACAGGAGTCACAGGGATAGGAGGGACACAAGCCGCGGCTCAATCACTGAGGTGGTTGAGGTGGCGTCTAGAGGAAGACGAAGGGATGTTCAGACCCATAGTGATTTCTGGGCTCTCCTCCTTGTTATGGGGTAGGGATGTCATGACTGATATGAAAGTGGTGTTACAGTCAAACTAGCAGGGGCCACTGCGCTACGGCTTCCACCATTGAAATGGAAGAGGAAAAATCCAATATGGGTAGAGCAGTGGCCCCTCAGTAATGAAAAATTGGAAGCCCTTCATAAAATAGTACAAGAACAATTGGCCATGGATCACAGAGAGCCCTCATTTAGTCCCTTCAATTCTCCCGTATTTGTGATAAAGAAAGCAAGTGGAAAATGGAGAATGCTAACAGATTTAAGGAAAGTCAATGATGCCCTACAACCAATGGGGGCTTTACAGCCCGGATTACCATTGCCAACCATGATTCCAGAGGCATATAAAATAGTTATTATAGATATTAAAGATTGTTTTTATTCCATTCCTTTACATGAAGTAGATAGGGAAAAGTTTGCATTTACGGTACCCTTTGTAAATTTAAGGCAACCTGCACAGAGATACCAATGGAAAGTTTTGCCCCAAGGGATGGCCAATAGCCCCACACTCTGTCAATGGTATGTTTCACAGATTTTACAACCATTAAGGCAGATGAAGCCTCAACTCTATATTATACATTATATGGATGACATATTATTAGCAGGACCCACTAATGAAATGGTGCAGGAAGGCTTAAAGGGTGTATTAAAACAATTGGCCCTGTATAATCTAGTAGTGGCCCCTGAGAAGATACAGACTGAAGAGCCCTTTAAATATTTGGGATATTTCATAAGTGGATTAACTGTTAGAAAAGGCTTTCCACGAATTGATGTTAAAAGATATAAAACATTGAATGATTTTCAAAAATTAGTGGGTTCCATTCAATGGTTACGCAATGTTGTTCCCATACCACCCTCAGTAATGCAGCCCTTATATGAACTTTTAAAAGGGGACTCCCAATTGACCTCTTTAAGGACTTGGAGTGCTCAAGCATTACATTCCATTCAGGAAATTGAAAGAAGGCTGAGTTCAGTCGTGGTTAGGATAAAGGAAGATAAACCCATGTGGTTTACTATGTTTATAGACAACCCTTGCTATGGTGCCTTATTTCAGGAACATGGAGTCATTGAATGGCTGTACCCAACCACTCCCTCACGTATTCTTACCCATCAGCTTGACTTATTCCTTGACTTTGTCCGTGCTGCAATCGCGCGGGCTTATGCAATCCGTGGAACAGCTCCAAAGATATGGATTGAGTCAGTTTTTGTTAATCTAGAACAAGTGTTAGTAAGAGGGGGGGAGGATGTTGTCCCATATCTAGCTTCTACTCCTCCTGTCTTACCTACCCTCTTACATTGTTTTAAACCTTTACATGTGATGACCTCTCAGAAGGTGGTATTAGACCACCCGGTGGAAGGATTTAACATCTTTACTGATGCCACTAAAGATGGAAAGGCGGCCGTTTTCTGCCCCGCTTTGAAAGTAAGTCATGTCTTTCATACCCCTTTCCAATCAACACAAAAAAATGAGTTGTGGGCGGTGATAATGGTGTTACAACTGTTTGACCCTCCCTTTAACATTATCTCTGATAGCCTCTACACAGTTAACATACTCCAACGATTACCTGAGGCCTATATTAACACCCGTGCCTCAGAGATCGGAGTGCTATTATCATAAGCTAAAGGATTGTTATTGCAATTGAAGGCTCCTATTTATATCATGCATGTGAGGTTGCACACAGGGGGTCTCGGACCCATTTTTGAGGGCAATAAAACAGCAGATGCCTTACTTAGCCCCCTGACTGTTGCTATAGTAGACTCCATCAAACAAGCTGAGGAGGCTCATAATCGCTTCCACTTGTCCGCGTGCTCTTTACGCAGGTTATAGGGAATATCTAAAGAGCAAGCCCGGTGCATAGTGAAGAGGTGCCTATCATGTATCCCTTTTCAAACACTCCCCAAAGTAGATTCAGTTAATCCTAAAGGACAGAGCCCAAACGATATTTGGCAAATGGATGTAACACACTGGAGACACCAATTAATACATGTTTCTGTAGATACACACTCTGGCTTTCTCATGGCATCACTACAAACGGGAGAAGCCTTTAAACATGTGTGCAACCATCTGTATTCATCCTTTGCCCTAGCAGGTGTCCCAAAGGTATTAAAAACTGATAATGGGCCTGCATATACCTCCAAAGCCTTCCAACAGTTTTGTGAAGAATTTCAAATTAAACATATTACACGGCTACCCTATAATCCCACGGGCCAAGCTATAGTGGAATGAGCAAATAGAACCCTGAAAACCATCCTTCTTAAACAGGAAAAGGGAGAAGTTGGCCAGGTTAACAAGGGTAAGCCACTGAGAAATATCAATAAAAGAAGTTTAGACGTAGCCTTATATACCCACAATTTTTTGAAAATTGATGACCAAGGGCTTACACCTGCAATGAGGTTTTGGTGTCCCTGGCAGACGAAACGGGATTCACCAAAAGAAGTGCCAAAGAGACAATATAAAAGGGTGATTTGGAAGGACCCAGAAGGTGAATGGAGGGGGCCGGGTACAGTAGATTTCCTAGGGCCGGGTTATGCTTATGTCATTCCAGATGGGGAGACTGAACAAGGCACTTGGGTCCCGACTCGTAATCTGCGGGCTGTTGGTGCTGACGATCCTGAAGCAAGCCGCGGGGACAAATTGGACTACCCTGACGCCATCGGAAGAGAGAGAATGGGATTTGAGGGAAACTTGGCAATGGGCTTTGCTTACCCATCCACTGCTGGTTCATCTGGTGAGCTGGGAAGAAAACACTCCAATGGCTAAAGCATTCAGGAATGTCTCCATGCTGTTTGGTAAACCACAGCCGGACGTATGGGTGCAGACAGAAATTTCCAACCTGAATCTGACATTTCTTTCTGCCGGTGCCCCTATTTGCATAACTAACAGAGAAGGCCATCCGTGGTGCTTGGCCTTAGAAACAGGAAACATCACGTCTGGCAGACATCCTGCTAATGACTCCTTTTCGCACCCGGCTCGCTTCAATGTAACTATACGGATGTTGGGTGGCAATACTATAAACAGAACAAATCCATTTAATAGTACTGGACCTTTGCCCACTTGTCAGACTGGGATCATGAAGACATGGTCTCCTGTTGTTCCTTGTTCCACCTCGAGTCCTAGACAAGTGAACACAACGAACATAACTGTGTACATGTGGGATGTGTTGGATAATCGGACTTACACACAGTTGCCTGCTCCAGTTCCATGCACAAGAAATGGAACTTGTCACCCCTTCATATGGCAGTTGGGCTCCATACTCTTGGGGGGAACAAATATATCTATAGAGGTTTGTAAATGTGATATCTGCAAAGATCCTACCTTTACTGACTGGTTTGCCATATTTGCAAATGGAAAAGATTTTACAAAGAGACACAATGCTAACTGTGACATTTTTTGGTACTATTTTGAAGGACAATTAGTAGCCCCTACCAATTATGCTTGGATGGTATGCTCGAATGTTACTGTAAGCTTGGATGGTATATGGTATCACACTAATGGTATAGAATGTAAGCTTAAAATGGCCATTTCAACGTTTGAGGATGAT
>WOXC01010964.1:47500-117843 GCA_011680675.1 Gymnobelideus leadbeateri | reverse complement strand
ATAATAAAAATGACAATCTTACCTAAATTAAATTACATATTTAGTGCCATACCAATCAATTTACCAAAAGTTACTTTATAGAGCTAGGAAAAAAAGAAACAAAATTCATTTAGAAGAACAAAAGGTAAATAATATCAAGGGTATTAATAAAAAGAAATGCTAGGGAAGGTGGCCTAGCTATACCAAATTTTAATCTGTATTATAAAGCAGCAGTCATCAAAACTACTTGGTACTGGCTGAGGAAAAGAGTAGTGGATCAATGGAATAGATTGGGTACACCAGATTCAGCAGTCAATGACTATAGCCATGTACTGTTTGATAAACCTGAAGACCCCAGTTTTTGGGATAAGAACTCACTATTTGACAAAAACTGCTGGGAAAACTGGAATTTAGTATGGCAGAAACTGGCCACAGACCATTACCTAATACTGTAAACAAAATGTAGGTCTAAATGGGTGCATGATCTAGGTATAAAGGATGATACTGTAAGCAATCTGGGAAAGCAAGTAATAGTTTACCTATCAGATTTATGGAGAGGGGAAGATTTCATGACCAAACAAGAATTACATGAAACTGAAAAGCTTCTGTATAAACAAAGCCAATGTAAGGAATATTAAGAGGGAAGTGGGAAATTGAGAAAGAATTTTTACCACCAATGTTGCTGATAAAGGCCTAATTTCTAAAATATACAGAGAATTGTTTCAAATCTATAATAATACAAGTCATTCCCCAATTGATAAATGGTCAAAGTATATGAACAGACAGTTCTCAGAGGAAGAAATTAAAGATATCTATCCACATATGAAAAAATGCTCTAAATCACTATTGATTAGGGAAATGCAAATCAAAACAACTCTGAGGTATCACATATCACCAGTCAGATTGGCTAAGATGACAAAACAGGAAAATGATAAATGCTGGAGAGGATGTGGAAAAATTTTAACACTAATACATTGCCTGCGGAGTTGTGAACTGATCCAACCATTCTGGAGAGCAATATAGAACTATGCCCAAAGGGCTATGAGTAATTTCATATCATTTGACACAGCAATGCCACTTCTAGGGTTGTATCCTAAAGAGATCACAGAAGTGGGAGGAAGACCCATATATACAAAAATATTTATAGCATCTTTTTGTGATTGCAAAGAATTGGAAATTAAGGGGATGATAATCAATCGGGGAATCACTGCACAAGTTGTGTTATATGAATGTCATGGAATACTATTGGGCCATAAGAAAAAAAGAGCAGATGGACTTCATTTCTTTTTTTTTTATTAGTAGTATTTAAATATATTTGAAAGGTTTAATTTTAAAACTTCGAATTTCAGATCGATTCCCTTTCTACCTTGTCACCCACACCTGCTGGGGAGATAAGCACTTCAGTATATGCTATACATGTCTAGCTATGCAAAATATTACCATAGTAGATATATTGTAAAAGACTAGCTATATTTCTTCGCACCCATCCCACTCCCCACCAGGTCCATTCACTACTTTGATCCTGTCCCTCTTCAAAAGTGAGTGCTTCCAAATTCCCCTCCCCCCACCATGCTCTTCCCTCCGTCATCCCCCCTCTCACCCCCCTCCCCCTACTCTCCAGCAGTGTGAGATATCCGATTTAGTATCTATGTCATTCTCTTCCTGAACCAAATTCAATGAGAATATGGTTTTTCCTTTTTGCCTACCTGTTCTTTCCCTCCCCTGCAACCACTTCCCTTGCCTCTTCTACATTTACTCACCACATTCTTCTCTCACTTCTTAACTTCACCCCTTAACTATCATCCCTTCCCACCAAATTCAATCGTGCCTCTTCAGAGTATACATAGGTAATATATAATATGTATATGTATATGTATATGTGGGTATATATGTTCGTATTCTTTACATGCTGTTCTTCAGGCTTTGTTTTTTCTTACAGAGAAAGGTTTCATCAATTACAGTTATTGTTTTTCCATGTAGGAATTTAAATTGTTCAACTTTAATAAGTTCCTTTTGATTGCTTTTCCCTGATTACCTTCTAAAGCATCTCTGCTTATTGTGTCTGAATGAATGTCAAATTGTCTGTTCAACTGTGGTTTTTTCCTCAAGAATGCTTGGGGCGGAGCCAAGATGGCAGAGTAGAAACAGCTCATCCAAGCCACTCTGCCACCAGATTCCCCCCAAACTATGTAAAATTGGACTCTGAACAACTTCTGGAGCCCCAGCACCCACAGAACAACACAGAGAAGCTAACCTCCCACTGAGGACAGTCAAGCAGCCCTGCAGGAAGGACCAGCACAGCAGTCTGGGACCCGGCAGTGGTGAGCCCACATCCCCGTGAGCCAAGGTTTTAGCCCCAGGGCAGCAGGGCCAACAGCCGGATGGAGGAACCCCAGAACACCAGCAGCTGTGGAGATTCCAGAATTATCAACATAGACATGCCTAGGACAAAGTAAGAGGTTAGTGTCCTATGGACTTTGGGACCAGTATTTGGGGAATGAGTCAGCAACCTCCCCTGGGGCCTAGAAGCTGCTGAGCAGACACGCCATTTTGTAGTTTTCAGAGGCAGCTCCAGCTCCTGGCCTGCAATTAATTGTAGGGAGATCCAGCAATCAGTCTTGGGGGGTAATTGCTCTTGCTTTAACCTCCCTGGATCTGTATTGTGATCTGGGGTGGAAGTCGTGGGTGGGTTTCCAACTTGCCAGAAATGGAAGTTACCCTCCCACATGTTCAGGACGAAAATTCCTCTATCTGTCACAAAGACATACTGTGGCAACAAGCCCAAAAGTCAAGTAATTAAGTGGCAACATGCCAAGGCAAAGGAAACAGAAAAATGCAACCCTAGACTCCTATTTGGGGGCATAGAGTGGGAAAAGGACTGTGAGGTCAGAAGTCCTGCTCCAAAAGCCCCAGGGGAAAACATGAGCGGGTTGCAGGCCATAGAGGACCTGAAGAAGGACTTTAAAAATCAAATACGAGAAGTGGAGGAAAAATTGGAAAGAGAAATGAAAAAGATGCAAGAAAAGTGTGAAATGACAGTCAACAGCCTGACTGAAGAAAATAACACCTTAAAAAATAGACTTCCTCAAATGGCAAAAGAGGCTCAGAAAGGCAATGAGGAGAAAAATGCCTTAAAAAGTCGAATTTGCCAGATGGAAAAAGAATCTCAAAAGCTCACTGAGGAGATTCATTCCTTCAGAGTTAGACTGGAGCAAATGGAAGCTAGTGACTTTATGAGAAATCAAGATACTAGTAAACAGATCCAAACAAATGAAATAATAGAAGGCAATGTGAAATATCTCATGGGAAAAACCACTGACCAGGAAAATAGATCCAGGAGAGATAATTTAAAAATTATTGGACAACCTGAAAGCCATGATCAAAGTAAGAACCTAGAAATCATCCTTCAAGAAATTCTCAAGGAAAATTGCCTTGATGTTTTACACCCAGAGGGCAAAATAAAGGTTGAAAGAATCCACCGATTACCTCCTGAAAAAGATCCCAAAAAGAAAACTCCCAGGAATATTATAGCCAAGTTTCAGAATCCCCAGATCAAGGAGAAAATACTCCAAGCAGCCAGGAAGAAACAATTTCAATATTGTGGAAACACAATCAGAATGGCACAGGACCTGGCAGCTTCTACATTGAGGGATTGAAGGGCATGGAATATGATATTCCAGAGGGCAAAAGAGCTGGGAATGAATCCAAGGGTCACCTACCCAGCAAAACTGAGTATCTTGTTTCCAGGGAAAATATGGTCATTCAGTGGAATAGAGGACTTTCAGGCAGTCTTGAGGAAAAAACCAGAATTGAATAGAAAATTTGACATTCAGACACAAGAAACAAGAGATGCTTGAGAAGCTAATCAAGGAAAAGAAATCAAAAGGAACTTATCAAAGTTGGACTATTTACAGTCCTACACGGAAAAACAGTAACTGTGTTTAATGAAACCTTTCTCATTATGAAAATAATTGAAGAAGGGTACATGGCATATGTTCACAGATATGCATGGATAGAGGGAACAGGTTGAATTTGATGGGAAGGCATGATTATTTTTTTTTGGAGGGCAATTGGAGTTGGGTGACTTGCCCAGGTTAACGTGACTGGGTTTTTGTTTCTGTGTTGGGTGTCTGGGGCAAGATCCGAGCTCGTGTCCTTCTGGCTCCAGGGCTGGCTCTCTGCTCACTGTGCCACCTAGCCACCCCAAGGAAAGGATGATTCTTAAGGGGTGAAGTCAAGAGGTGAGAGAGGAAAGTGGCAAGAGGAGATGGAGAGAGACAGGGTAGGGCAAACTATCTCATGTAGAAGAGACAAGGGGAAGTAGTTGCAGGGGAGGGAAAGAACAGGAAGGCAAAAAGGCAAAAGCATATTCTCATTGAAGTTGTCTCAAGGAGAGAATCACATACATACTAAATGGAATACCTTACCCTCACTCACTCTCCTTAGTAGGGGAAAGGGGGGTGAGAGGGGCGATGATGAAGGGGAGGGCATTCTGGGGAGAGGGGAGGTTAGAAGTACCCACTATCAAAGAGGGACTGGATCAAAGTAGGGAATTGACCAGGTGGGAGGTGAGATGGGTGGGAAGGAAATATAAGCAGTCTTTTACAATATATCTACTATGGTAATGTTTTGCATAGATATACATGTACAACACATACTGAATTGCTTATATTCTCAGAGGGAGTGGGTGACAAGGGAGAAAGGGAATGGATCTGAAAATCGAAGTTTTAAAATTAAATGTTTAATAGGATGTCCAGGCAGTGGGGCTCAGAGATTCACCTTGCCCTAATGGCAAATTTGAAGGGGGTATGGGAGAAGATATGGGAGAGAGCAGATTGGATGAGGGGATATCTGGTGGGACTGCTATTCTGGGGTGGTGGGTAGGGAAAAAATGGGGGAAAAATGTAACTCATAATCTGGTGGATATGAATGATGTAAACCAGAAGTTAATAAAGCATTTGTTTAATTAAAAAAAAAGAAACAATCTTAAGTGTCTGTTTACCATTCTTTGCTCCTAAGGAGAGTTTGGGGATGGAAGACAGAATGAAAAATAACTTTGGCATAAAACACAAAAGATATCAATAAAACCTTAAAAAAAATTTAAACAAGGAACAAAATGCAGTCTATTAAAATAAACCTGGGGCATGTAGGTGACTGAGTGAATAGAGTGAGAGGCCTGGAGTCAGGAAGACCTGAATTCAAATTTGGCCTTGGACACTTGCTGACTGTCTGACCTTGGACAAGTCACTTAACCCTGTTTGCCTCAATTTCCTTATCCTTAAAATGAACTGGAGAAGGAAATAGCAAGCTACCCCAGTATCTTTGCCAAGAAAATCCCAAATGGGGTCATGAATCAGAAACAACAACCAACAATGAACTTTAATACTGCCTCAGACATTAACTCTGTGTGGATAGTCACTTAACCCTCTTCTGTCTCAGTTTCCCTATATATATATATATATATATATATATATATATATATTTAAAGTAAGGATAATAACAGCAACTACCTCACAGGGTGGTTGTGATGATCAAATGAGACAGCATATGTGTAGCATTTTGCATACATGCTATCTAAATGCTAACTAATATTATTACTGCACAAATATTTTATAGTTTCCTGTTATATATGTGATGTCACTCTCAAGCTTACTGGAAGAGTTTTATAGTATTTTATCCCTTTTGAAAGCATGACCAATAACACCCCACTCACTTCCATTTTGTTTTAAAATTTGCAGGCTGTAACTTGCCTTGGGCTTTGAAAGAGCCTAAGTGACTTGTCAGGATTGTCAGACTTGAGTGTCATTGAGTGTCAGACTTGAATCTCTGTCTTTCTCTTTTTTTGAGACTAGTTCTCTCCCCTACTCTAATCTGCCTCTATAAGTCTTTCTTTTGGGGGGTGGGGCAATTATCTAAAACTTTAAAGTGAAGAAAAGTTGTGGATCTATATTGTCAGAGGAAATGTCTTCTCTGATTTCCTCCACGAATGAAATCACAGGTCTAGTCCAAAAAAGAAAAAAGAAATAGGACTCCAAAACATCTTTAGGTTGCCAAGGCATTTATAATGGATTTGACGTTGTATAGTTTTCTTAAAAAAAAAAAAGTTGCCTCCCAATATATTCGCATAAAACTTAAAAAAAATTCTGACCTTAGGAAGGCTGAGCAACAATTTTATTTTGTTTTTGTCAAATGTGGGGAGCATTCACATAACCTATCCCCTGAGCCAGCAAGACTTCTTGAAAAGGGAAAGTTTTAGCAGCTTCTGCAGTCCTAAGGGAGAGGAAAACATTCTTTTTTTTTCACTGTTATTATCCCCATTTTATTTATTTATTTTTTAATTTTAAACAAATGCTTTATTAACTTCTGTTTTACATCATTCATTTCTGCCAGATTTTGAGTTACAATTTTCCCCCATTTTTCCCCTACCCACCTCCCCAAAATAGCAGTCCTACAAGAGATCCCCTCATCCAATCTGCTCTCTCCCATACCTTTTTCCATACCCCCTTTGACTTTTCCATTAGAGCAAGATGGATCTCTGTGCCACAATGACTGCACATCTTATCTCTCTATTACAAGCAAAAGAGTATTGATAATAGTATTTATATATATTTGAAACTTTTAATGTTAAGACCTTGAATTTCAGATCCATTTCCTTTCTCCCTTGTCACCCATTCCCTCTTGGTAGATAAGTAATTCAGTATATGTTGTACATGTCTAGCTATGCAAAACATTATCATAGTAGATATATTGTACAAGGCTGCTTATAATTCCCTCCCACTCATCCCACCCCCACCTGTTCCATTCCCTACATGATCCTGTCCCTCTTCTATAGTGGGTACTTCCAACCTCCCCTAACCCCAAGTATGCCCTCCCATCCATCATCCCTCCTCTCATCCCCCTTACCCCTATCCTGCTGCAGGTTGAGATATCCCATTTGGTATATATGCCATTTTCTCCCTGAACCAAATTCAATATGAATGTGGTTTTGCCTTTTTACCCTTCCTTATTCTCCCCCTCCTTTGCAACCACTTCCCCTTGCTTCTTCTACATTGGATAGTTTACCCTACCCTGTCTCTCCCCATCTCCTCTTGCCACTTTCCTCTCTCACCTCATAATTTCATCCCTTGAGTATTCTCCCTTCCCAATAAATTCAACCTATGCCCTCTATCCATATATAACTGTAACCTTATACACACACATTCACATATGTATTCATATGACCACACCCCCTTCTTCCATTATTTTCATAGTGAGAAAGATATCATCAGTCACAGTTATTGCTTTTCCATATGGGAATGTAAATAGTTCAACTTTGGTAAGTTCCTTTTGATTTCTTTTCCCTGATTACCTTCTCAGGCATCTCTTGCTTCTTGTGTCTGGATGTCAAATTTTCTATTCAATTCTGGTTTTTTCCTCAAGAATGCTTGAAAGTCCTCTATTCCACTGAATGACCATATTTTCCCCTGAAACAAAATACTCAGTTTTGCAGGGTAGGTGACCCTTGGGTTCATTCTCAGTTCTTTTGCCCTCTGGAATATCATATTCCATGCCCTTCGATCCTTCAGTGTAGAAGCTGCCAGGTCCTGTGCTATTCTGATTGTGTTTCCACAATATTGACATTGTTTCTTCCTGGCTGCTTGTAGTATTTTCTCCTTGATCTGGGGGTTCTGGAACCTGGCTATAATATTTCTGGGAGTTTTCTTTTTGGGATCTTTTTCAGGAGGTGATCAGTGGATTCTTTCAACCTCTATTTTGCCCTCTGGATCTAAAACATCAGGGCAATTTTCCTTGAGAATTCCTTGAAGGGTGATTTCTAGGTTCTTTCTTTGATCATGGCTTTCAGGTAGTCCAATAATTTTTAAATTGTCTCTCCTGGATCTATTTTCCAGTCAGTGGTTTTTCCCATGAGATATTTCACATTGCCTTCTAATCTTTCATTTGTTTGGATCTGCTTAACAGCATCTTGATTTCTCATAAAGTCATTAGCTTCCCTTTGCTCCAGTCTAACTCTGAAGGAATGAATCTCCTCAGTGAACTTTTGAGATTCTTTTTCCATCTGGCAAATTCTACTTTTTAAGGCATTCTTCTCTTCATTGCCCTTTTGGGCCTCCTTTGCCATTTGAGCTAGTCTATTTTTAAGGTGTTGTTTTCCTCAGTCAGGTTGTTGACCCTCATTTCATACTTTTCCTGCATCCTTCTCATTTCTCTTTCTAATTTTTCCTCCACTTCTCTTATTTGATTTTTAAAGTCCTTCTTAAGGTCCTCTATGGCCTGCAACCCGCTCATGTTTTTCCCTGGGGCTTTTGGAGCAGGACTTCTGACCTCACAGTCCTTTTCCGCCTCTATGCCCCCAAAATAGGAGTCTAGGGTTGCATTTTTCTGTTTCCTTTGCCTTGGCATGTTGCCACTTAATTACTTGACTTTTGGGCTTGTTGGCACACTATGGCTTTAAGGCCAGATAGCGGAATTTTCGTCCCGAATGTGTGGGGGGCAACTTCTGTTTCTGGCAAGCTGTAAACCGACCCACGACTTCCACCCTAGATCACAATCCAGATCCAGGGAGGTTAAAGCAAGAGCGATTACCCCCCAAGGCTAATCGCTGGATCTCACTACGATTAGCAGGCTGGGAGCTGGAAATGCCTCTGAAAACTACCAAATGGCATGTCTCCTCAGTGGCTTCTAGCCCCCAGGGGAGGGAGCTGACTCATTCCCCAAATACTGGTCCCAAAGTCCATAGGACACTAACCTCTTACTTTGTCCTAGGCATGTCTATGTTGATAATTCTGGAATCTCCACAGCTGCTGGTGTTCTGGGGTTCCTCCATCCGGCTGTTGGCCCTGCTGCCCTGGGGCTAAAACCTTGGCTCACGGGGATGTGGGCTCACCGATGCCGGGTCCCAGACTGCTGTGCTGGTCCTTCCTGCAGGGCTGCTTGGCTGTCCTCAGCGGGAGGTTAGCTTCTCTGTGTTGTTCTGTGGGTGCTGGGGCTCCACAAGTTGTTCAGAGTCCCCTTTTACATAGGTTGGGCGGGAATATGGGGGCAGAGTGGCTTGGATGAGCTGTTTCTACTCTGCCATCTCGGCTCTGCCCGAGGAAAACTTTCTTGATCTTTTATCAACTGTTTCAATTCCCTTAGGAGAGGTATATGGGTGTGCCTGACCCAGTAGAGTCAATTAAATCCTCATCCCTTTCAGATTTCCTTTAAGAGAAGGGCATGGGAGAAGGGGTTGAGGCTGGGCCAGGAAGTCCCTGTCTCTGTCTTTGATGAAGGAATGTAGAGAAAGAAAAGGGGGTCCCAGGGATAGGGCCTCTGCTCTTGTTCTTCTGATTTCCCTTTGGGCTCCTCCCCATTCCTAGACCAAAGTTGTTCTATAGCCAGTACCCTGGGGCTGCATATTCAATTTCCTCTGGGTTGAAAGGCTCCTTAGAATTCATATACAAATTTAGTTGTAGGCATACCCAGTCTTCAGAGGAGCTGTATTTTGGCCAAGATATCCCTCTTCCCAGTGGGGTGCCTGTCCAAATTAGGAAACAGTATTTTATCATCTTCCTTTGGTCTTTTCCCTTGTAGTTTGGTAAATTATCCCAATTAGCTAGTCTATCTCCAAGAGGTCTATCCTCCAGAATGTTAGGAAGGTATTTTGGAAGGGCTGTTTTAGATTGCTTTTTACCCATAGTCTTAATCTTATCAGGATCTATTAGGCCTATCTAACTCTTTCCCAGGCAGGAGAAATTTTCCTGGCACCCCTGGCAGGAGACATCTTACAGACTCAAACTGCCTAGACTGTCCCCCACCTCTTGATCACCCAGGGACTTCCTTACTTAGATTTGTGTACACAAATTTGCATGAGCCCTGCCAGCAGTCTTCAATAGCAAAACCTGAATTTCTGCTTCATACCGAGTCTGTCTCTTCAGGTCGTTACCTTATTGGAGTCAGATATCACAAACCAATTCCAAGGACCTCGAGAAACCTTGGTTGGTGCCTGGTCCTGTTAAGGGTCTTGTGGGACCCCCTCACTAAAGGTTAAATCCCAGACGAGTCCCCAAACTGTTTGAACCAAAAAATGCATGCACCCCAAAACTGTGTGCAACAGAAATCTTTACCCAAATAATATTCAGAGGTTTCTCAGGGTAGGAAGCAGAAAATAACGGTTTATTTATTATCTTGAGAAAGGGCCACCCTCCTGACAAATAGTCAGGGAGGAGAAGCAATTTACAAAAGGAAATGGCCAAGTTATAAAGCCTTAACGCGGAATTCTCCCCCATCCCCCTACTGACCCTTTTCTTCCATTGCCTGGAAGTTGGGTGTACAATTTAAATGTGACAATCTATCTCAAGTACCAGAACAAGGAAACAGTAGATCACCCAATGTACATTTGAGAAAGCACTTCTGTCCTTAATTAACTTATCTTGCCAAAGGGTCTCCATTGCTCTAAGTCCCAGATTCCTGCAAAGTCAAGTGACCTCTAAACTTAGGCCTAGTGGATGCTGAAGCCACTCTAGATTTGATTTTTCAGAATGGGGAAACTTCACTGCAAATTATCCCTCACAATAGTCAAAGCTGCTCATGCTTCCAATAGCACAGAACTAGTGAAGGCTCTTGGTGATGTCACTGTCCTACTATCTACTTTCTTTTATTGATCTAATATCAGTCATTGGATTGACATTCCTAGTCACAGTGTCTGGTCATGGCTACTCTACTGAGTACCTCCCCTAGTCTCATGGTCTATGCTGCTCTTTGCTACCATCTACTGGTCTTTTAGGGTAATCATTTGCTAGAATCTAGCAGTTAGAGTTAACATTTAAAAAAATAGTAGCTGAGGGTTATGAGCTAGAGCTAGCAACATTTTCCAATCTAAGATTAAATCCATTCTTTTGATGAACTTACTCCTGTTATAGACTTGAGATCATTAGACTGATCATAGCCACTGAAATTTGGCTTAGAAAATTCTCTCTCATTACTTTTAACTTTTTTCTTTTCACTTTATGTCTCTAAGACCCTTTTTGATGACTCCGACAAAATTCCATATGAGCTATGCAGGGACTAGAGTAATGGAGTTCCCTGAAAACTCATTTTGTTCCCTGTGTGAGCATGCATATTAGCTTATTAGCAAGAACACAAGGCTAAGTGAAATAAGGAGGACCATCTGCTTCCATCCTTTTTCTACATTTGAGATGTTACGGTGCATATCTTCCAGTGTTGTTTGTGCTATATTTCATGCAACAGAAAACTTACTGTCTTCCCTACGAATCAAAAGTATTCGGTCTTCAACAAAACCATAGAAACCATTACCTTAGGAGAATAAAGAGTTTAAAATATTTTTCAGCAAACCATTTATATGCAATTGTATTATACAGTCTTTAAAATAAATTCTATAATGACTTATACTTGGTAAAACTTCATTAATTTTCATCCATATATTCTCTGGTCAATCTATATCTGTAATACACATTGGGAGTTTCTGCCTCTCTATTTCTGCTCTCAGTTCTTATATGTAAAATAAATTTCCTTAACTCAATTGTTGGACCCTTTATGAAGCCCTGCTCCTCCAGTTGATGAAGTATTATTTATGACTTCACATAGTACTTTATTTTGTGATATGGTAATTCTTTTTCCATATAATGATGTATTACATATAATGATATAATGATAGTTCTCTATGTCAATTAGTCAACAAACTAGGCACTGAGCTCAAGGAGGTCACAATCTGTTGGAGGGGGACAATTTGCAACAAATAGAAACAAATTTGTCCTATATACAAGACAAATACATAATTACAAAAGAAAGATAGAATTGAAAGGGATTAAGAAAGACTTCCTTAAAAGATGGGATTTTTAGGTGAGATGTAGAGAAATCATGGAAGTCTATAGGCAAAGTTGTGGAAACAGAGCATTCCAGGCATTTGGGATAAACAGTTCCAAGAATCAATAGTTAAAGTGTCTTATTTGTGAAAGAACTTGGATGCCAGTGTCACTGGACTGAAGAATACATAGTGGAGTGGAAGGTATAAGAAGATTGGGAAGGTAGTCGAGGCTAGTTAGAAAGGGCTTTGAATTCCAAGCAAAGAAAATGGTCAGACCTGCACTTTAGGAAAATCCCATTAGTTGCTGAATGAAGGATGGATTGGATGGAGGAGAGATTTGATGTAGGCCAATATACCAGCAGACCAACCATCCCATTAATTTTCTTTTGATGCCTTAACCTTCTCTTTCGTAAATGTCACCTATGTGAAATGTTTTTGAATCAGTATTTTCAGATACTAGGCTATAAAATTTAATGATTTTGTAGAATTTAATGCTAGAAGGGATTTTAGAATCATAAAACATAGTTTTCTAATTTTCCAAATAAGAAAACTGCTTCTCCAATTCAAAGGTGAAATGCTTAAGGTTTCAAAGTGAGTGTTGGAGCCAGATTTTGAATCTAGATTCTGTGGCTTGAAGACAGACTATTTCCACTACTCCATTTTGCTTCTCTAAACATCAGTTTCATAATTTGTAAAATTAAGGAATTGGACCTTATTTTTGGCTCTATCAAATTAAGATAATGATACTGATAATGATGACTCCACTATTGGTGGTGCAGAGGAATGAAAAACCACCTCTAAATCAATGGCTTTCAGGTTTTCTAACAGATAAGAGGTCTATTTCTTCATCTGCATCAATTGTCAAAAGAGAGGAGTTGGACTAGATAGCCTCTGAGGCTGAAATGAAACCTTTATCAGACACTGGTTGTAAAAATTCTTTCCCAGTTTCTGCTTTCCTCCTAATCTTGGTTGTACTGACTTTGTTTGAACAAAAACTTTTCATTTAATGTAATCAAAATTATCCATTTTGCATTTCATAATGTTCTCTATCTATTGTTTGGTCACAAATTCTGTTCTACATAAATCTGACATGTAAACTATTCCTCACTCTCCCATTTTGCTTAGAGTATCAGCCTTAATATCTAGATTGTGAACCTATTTTGACTTTATTTTAGTATACAGTGTAAGGTACTGGTCTATGCCCAGTTTCTGCCATATGATTTTCCAATTTTCCCGCAGTTTTGGTTAAATAGTGAGTTCTTATCCCAGAAGCTGGAGTCTTTGGGTTTATTATAGGTTACTATAATCATTGTCTACTGTGTTTTGTGTACATAATCTATTCCACTGATCCACCACTCTATTTCTTAGCCAGTATGAAGTAGTTTTGATGATTGTTGCTTGATAATACAATTTAAGATATGGTATGGCAAGGTCATCTTCTCTAGAATTTCTTTTCATCAGTTCCCTTGATATTCGGACCCTTTGTTCTTCCACATGAATTTTGCTGCTATTTTTTCTTGCTCTATAAAATAAGTTTTTGGTAGTTGGAATGGTATGTCACTGAATAAGTAAATTTAAGTAAATAAGTATTAAGTAGAATTGTCATTTTTATTTTATTAGCTGAGCCTACCCATGAGCAAGTGATGTTTTTCCAGTTATTTATATCTGACTTTATTTGTGCGAAAAGTGTTTTGTAATTGTGTTCTTATACTTCCTGTATTTGTGTTGGCTGGTAGACTCCCAAATATTTTATAATGTCTACAGTAATTTTAAATGGAATTTCTCTTTCTATTTCTTGCTGTTGGGCTTTGTCAGTAATGGGTAGAAATTTCAAGGATTTATGTGGATTTGTTTTATATGCTGCAACTTTGCTAAAATTATTTTTCTCAAGTGGCTTTTTATTTGATTCTCTAGGATTCTCTAAATATATCATTATATCATCTGCAAAGAGTGATAGATTTGTTTTTCTTTGCCTATTCTAATTCCTTCGATTTCTTTTTTTTCTCTTATTGCAAAAGCTAAAGTTTCTAACCATATTGAATAACAGCAGTGATAATCAATATCTTTGTTTCACCCCAGATCTTATTGAAAATGCTTCTAACTTATTCCCATTGTGTATAATAATCCTTCCAAACCTTAAGCCCTTGTCAAAGAAATATAACATCATATTATCCACAGCTCTCTAATCCAGTTTTCTTTTCTTGACTAAAATGTTTTTGCCCAACTCCAAAACTTGGTTATTTCCACCATATACTTCTTTTGTTCCTACTCTGATGCTATTGATGGAGGAAATAACAAAACTATGATTACTCAATCTGCCAAAAACTTATGCTAATTAATTTCAACTGGTCCTTTGCTCCAGTCAGGGAATCCTACTTTACTCTGCCCTGATTGATTCTCTGTCCCGCTCACCAACACATCTGTTACAAACTTTTTCATTTCTCCTCAAACCTCCTACGTCATTTCCTCCCCACCACCCTCTGTTACAAGAACTTCACCAAAAAATTGTGCTCATCTCCTGCAGGTATCTCTTTTCCCCTCCTATTCCTCTCACATTGCTTTGCAATTATCCTCCTGCTACCATCTTTTTCTCTATAATATCTACTGTTGAGGCTGACCTTCTATTTATCAAGGTCACATGTAATCTAGAATCTGCCCCCTCTCATCTTGCAGACCACATCATACCCACCGGCACTGAAATTCTCCCTGTCTACTGGTTTCTTACTTCCTTTCTGCAAATATACCTAACTATGTCTCACCCTTAACAGACCCTTCCTAGATTCTGTCATGCCCATTAATTTGCATCTATTCTACCTTTCTCAGTTGAACTCCTTGAAAAAACTATCCACAATTTATGACTCTAAATGATTCTCCTCTTATTCTCTTCTAAACCTTCTGCAATCTGACTTCTGACCTCATTCAACTGAAACTGATCTCCAAAATTATCAGTTATGCCTTAATAGACTTAATTGCATCTTCTTAATACTCATTTGTTTAAACTATCTGTAATACTGTAACACTGTTGACCATCTCTTCTTCCTGGATATTCTTTGCCATCTGAGGTTTGGTAACTCTGCATGCCTCCTAAAATCTGATGATTTTATCCTGAGTCTCTCTTGATGACTCTGTGATCTGTGTCATGCCCACTCATGTCCTGGGTCCTCTTCTATTTTATTCATTCTCCATGCTCTCACTTGGTGATCTCATCAGTTTTCATGAGCTTACTTATCATCTCCAGGTGTTTGATTCACAGATATTTTAATGTAACATGTGTTGTTCCTTACCTTTGGACTCACATCACCAACTCCCTGTGCAAGATATTGACCTAGATGTTCTGTAGGCATCTCAAACTCTCAAAAATAGAACTCATTAATTTTCTTCCTAAATCCCTATTTCTTATGAAATTCCAAATTGCTTTTGAGGGCACACAGGTTTACAAATATTATGTCATCTTCAACTCTTTTGTCTTTTTCACTTAATCATTTGCCAAATATTATAATTCCTTTTTGTATAGCATTTCTTACAAAAACGGAATCTTTTCCCCTATTCATACATCTATCACTTTTGTTCAGGCCTTCATTGCAATTTGCTTGAAATAACCTTTTAATTTTATTCCGTCTCATATCTCCCCACTCCCATATTTCCTCTATATAGCTGTCAAAATGATTTTTCTGAAATGTGGGGCTGATCATGCATCATTCTGCCCCTATTAGTAAAACTAGAGATTGTGTATATGTTCATAGTTTAATATCAATATAGTTAGAAATGTGTTAAAAATAAAAATAGCAACAACTGAAAGAAGGATAAGAAAAGAAAAAACAGATTGAGCAAGCAAGAAATTAGCAAGTAAATAAAACCTTATTGTAATGAAGAGATCATGATGTTAGAGAATTCCAGGATAAAGTACAAAAATAAAGGAATAATTCAATAATAACTACAATTAGTACCAGAGAAATAAGAATGGAATTACTACAAGGACTTCAAAATTGGTTGGAAGTTCCCATGAAAGATTTTAATGAATAGAAGGATAAAAAAATTTAATGGAAAACACAAGACTAAAAATTTAAATGACATAAAAAATACTAATGTAAGATGTGTATACTCAAATGTAATTTCTAATATCTAGATAGGTGCCTCACAGGGATGTAGGGATTGATATTTCTGAATTCAAATCCTGTAAGATTTTTGCCTTGAAGAAAGCAACAAATGGAGCCAAAAGGGTGGTCACTGTCCTCCTTTGAGAGACAGAGGTGCTGGACTAGAACTAGATCTACCTCGTCCTCATGATTTTTAGGTTCAAAGCGCTTTCCTGGACACTTTTTATTAGAGTGAGAGGGCACCCCAAATTTATACCTACCAGCTTGGCCCCTTCCTAGCAAATGCTAACTGCAATAAAGAGTATCATGCAAAAGCATAGTGAGTAAACTAATTTATCCAAGCAGATAACAAACAGAAATTAGAAGAGTTGTGCACATTAAAATATATCAGGAATACACAGGAGTGAACAAACTCTTTAGATGGGAGTGAATTGAATTCCTCTCAGCACAGAGACCCTGACCTAACCCAAGGGGAAATTCTTTAAAGTTTCTAGTAAGGAAATCTGGGCATCAGTGATATGTTGAGTTTTTGTCTTCCCTTGTATATTGGCTAATTCCAAAGTCTTATTATCTGTTTCCTCGCTAGAGTTGTTGCAAAAGAGTTAAACAAGTCTTACTAAGAGTGGACAAGGAAATATAAACTTTAAAATTACAGTAATTTGGAGTATAATAAAGTAAATGATGTGCTGGTCCCCAATAGGGAAGGAGAGAAAAGGTATCTGAATTACAAAATGAGATAGTAGAGGGAATTTCTTCAAGTAAAACAAACTACAGTGGATTACAGAATAGATTTTAAAAGGAGGCTAAGAGTGTACGCATATCCAGTGTCTTGCTTCTGGACCAGGAGAGGAGGGAAAAGAAAGGAGGGTGGATCTGATATTCCAAACAACACAAACTACAGATTACCTAGATCTGATTTTTTAAAAAGAAATATTATGATTATGATTTTTGGAGGGGAAAGAGCCAACAAACAGCAATTATAACTATGAATACAAATGGAAAATACCTATCAATGAACTGAAAATGTGGAATGGATCAAAATACAAAACCCAATAATTGTATACAAGATTGTAAATATTATATACAATTATATACAAGAAATATATCTAAAATATAAACCAATTTAACTATAAAACAGTTTTTAGAAATTCTTAATAACATATTAACTATATATGTAAATATATATCCTGCATACATAAATAGCTACATAAAATTGGATAATTCTTATTATATATAAGCTAGTCACAAAAATAGAGGGGAAAGTGACATTATGCTAGAAATGACTACAGGACATATAGTTGCATTCATGCTATAGAAGTTGATGTATAATAGAGATCAGGAGAGAGACTAGGTTTGTGTATGCACGTATACATATGTATATGTATGTATACATGCGTGTATGTGTAGAAAACTTTTAAAATTTGCATTCATGAATGATATTTTCCTATATTTTTCCTTCTCTGTTTTATCATTCCCTGGCTTAGGCATTTGGACTGTATTTGTCTTTTAAGAGCATTCCTGGTAGAGTACTTTATTAATTTTAAAGAATCATCATTTTATTATACTATGTTATGGAAAGGTTTGTTTTATTCCATAAGTTAAAAATAAAACAAATTAAGAAAAATAATAATTTGTTTAGTACAGTTTTTTCTTTGGAAGAATTTTGGTATAATTCTCCTGTGAATGCATCAGGCTCAGGAATATTTTCCTTTGTTCCTTTTTGTTTAGTTCTATTTCATTTTCTGATATTATTTAAGATCTTTTTTTGGTCTTCTCTAAATTTGAGTGCTTCATATTTTAAGATAATCCCTTACTTTTTTCATGTTTTCGTTTTTATTAGCATATGACTGTGCATGGCAGATTCTTATTATTCTTTTTTTTTATTTCTAGTGGTTTTGTTATGATTTCAATTTACTCATTTTCTGTTTTGCTGATTTTCTGCTTTCTTCAGTAAGATTAGCTAAAGATTTATGAATTTTGCTATTCTTTCCAAAGAACAAGATTTTAGCTTTATTTGTCATTTATGTGGGGTTTTTTGGTTTTCACGTTTCCAGTTTATCTATCTCCCTTATAACTTTAATTTTTTGTACTTATATTAGATTTGTTTGTTGACTTTCTCAATGCATATTAAATTCACTAACTCTCTTTTCTTCGATTTGGTAAAAGTATGTTTGTAGGAATTTGATTTTTTTTCCACTGAGAACTAGTTTACTTGTACCCCAGAAATTTTGACATATTGTTTCATCCTTATTATTTGTTTCCTATAATTATACATTATATTTCTGATTTTTTTTTCTTTGCCTCACTTGTTTTTTTTTAACAAATGCTTTATTAACTTCTGTTTTACATCATTCATTTCTGCCAGATTTTGAGTTACAATCATTTCCCCCCCATTATTCCCCTACCAAACCTCCCAGAATAGTAGTCCCACAAGATATCACTTCCTCCACTCTGCTCTCTCCCATACCCCCATCGACTTTTCCATTAGAGGAAGGTGAATCTTTGTGTCCCAATGCCTGCACATCTTATCTCACTATTACAAGCAAAAGGGTATTAATAATAGTATTTATATATATTTGAAACATTTAATGTTACGACCTCGAATTTCAGATCCATTTCCTTCCTCCCTTGTCACCCATTCCCTCTTGGGAGATAAGTAATTCAGTATATATTGTACATGTCTAGCTATGCAAAACATTATCATAATAGATATATTGTACAAGGCTGCTTATAATTCCCTCCCACTCATCCCACCCCCCACCTGGTCCATTCCATACATGATGCTGTCCCTCTTCTATAGTGGGTACTTGCAACCTCCCCTCCCCCCAAGGATGCCCTCCCATCCATCATCCCTCCTCTCATCCCCCTTCCCCCTATCCTGCTGCAGGTTGAGATATCCCATTTAGTATGTATGTCATTTTCTCCCTGAACCAAATTCAATGTGAATGTGGTTTTGCCTTTTTAGCCTTCCTTATTCTCCCCCTCCTTTGCAACCACTTCCCCTTGCTTCTTCTACATGGGATAGTTTACCCTACCCTGTCTCTCCCCATCTCCTCTTGCCACTTTCCTCTCTCACCTCATAATTTCATCCCTTGAGTATTCTCCCTTCCCAACAAATTCAACCTATGCCCTCTATCCATATATAACTGTAACCATATACACACACATTCACATATGTATTTATATGACCACATCCCTTTCTTCCATTATTTTCATAGGGAGAAAGATATCATCAGTCACAGTTATTGCTTTTCCATATGGGAATGTAAATAGTTCAACTTTGATAAGTTCCTTTTGATTTCTTTTCCCTGATTACCTTCTCAGGCATCTCTTCCTTCTTGTGTCTGGATGTCAAATTTTCTATTCAATTCTGGTTTTTTCCTCAAGAATGCTTGAAAGTCCTCTTTTCCACTGAATGACCATATTTTCCCCTGAAACAAAATACTCAGTTTTGCTGGGTAGGTGACCCATGGGTTCATTCCCAGTTCTTTTGCCCTCTGGAATATCATATTCCATGCCCTTCGATCCCTCAGTGTAGAAGCTGCCAGGTCCTGGGCTATTCTGATTGTGTTTCCACAATATTGAAATTGTTTCTTCCTGGCTGCTTGTAGTATTTTCTCCTTGATCTGGGGATTCTGGAACCTGGCTATAATATTCCTGGGAGTTTTCTTTTTGGGATCTTTTTCAGGAGGTGATAGGTGGATTCTTTCAACCTCTATTTTGCCCTCTGGATCTAAAACATCAGGGCAGTTTTCCTTGAGAATTTCTTGAAGGGTGATTTCTAGGTTGTTTCCTTGATCATGGCTTTCAGGTAGTCCAATAATTTTTAAATTGTCTCTCCTGGATCTATTCTCCAGGTCAGTGGTTTTTCCCATGAGATATTTCACATTGCCTTCTAATCTTTCATTTGTTTGGATCTGCTTAACAGCATCTTGATTTCTCATAAAGTCATTAGCTTCCATTTGCTCCAGTCTAACTCTGAAGGAATGAATCTCCTCAGTGAACTTTTGAGATTCTTTTTCCATCTGGCAAATTCTACTTTTTAAGGCATTCTTCTCTTCATTGCCCTTTTGGGCCTCCTTTGCCATTTGAGCTAGTCTATTTTTAAGGTGTTGTTTTCCTCAGTCAGGTTGTTGACCCTCATTTCATACTTTTCCTGCATCCTTCTCATTTCTCTTTCTGATTTTTCCTCCACTTCTCTTATTTGATTTTTAAAGTCCTTCTTAAGGTCCTCTATGGCCTGCAACCCGCTCATGTTTTTCCCTGGGGCTTTTGGAGCAGGACTTCTGACCTCACAGTCCTTTTCCTGCTCTATGCCCCCAAAATAGGAGTCTAGGGTTGCATTTTTCTGTTTCCTTTGCCTTGGCATGTTGCCACTTAATTGCTTGGCTTTTGGGCTTCTTGCCACACTATGGCTTTAAGGCAAGATAGAGGAATTTTCGTCCTGAACATGTGGGGGGCAACTTCTGTTTCTGGCAAGCTGTAAACCCACCCACGACTTCCACCCTAGATCACAATCCAGATCCAGGGAGGTTAAAGGAAGAGCAATTACCCCCCAAGACTGATCACTGGATCTCCCCACAATTTGTAGTCTGGGAGCCGGAGCTGCCTCTGAAAGCTACAAAATGGAGTGTCTCCTCAGCGGCTTCTAGCCCCCAGGGGAGGGAGCTGACGCATTCCCCAAATACAGTTCCCAAAGTCCATAGGACACTAACATCTTACTTTTTCCTAGGCATGTCTATGTTGATAATTCTGGAGTCGCCACAGCTACTGGTGTTCTGTGGTTCCTCCAACCGGCTGCTGGCCCTGCCCTCAAGAGGACGTGGGCTCTGCTCGGCTCCTGTGCTCTGAGCTCTGCGTGCTGCCAGGTCCCAGACCTCTGTGCTGGTCCTTCCTGCAGGGCTGCTGGGCTGTCCTCAGTAGAAGGTTAGCTTCTCTGTGTCGTTCTGTGGGTGCTGGGGCTCCAGAAGTTGTTCAGAGTCCCCTTTTACATAGTTTGGGGGGAATCTGGGGGCAGAGAGGCTTGGACCAGCTGTTTCTACTCCGCCATCTTGGCTCCCCCCCACCTCACTTGTTACTTAGTATTCCATTGTTAAGTCTCCATTTGGGTGCATGGATTTTGTTTGTTGTCTCTTAAACAATTATTTGTATTGCATTGTTGCCCATAGAGGATGTATTTATTATTTCTGAATTTTTACATTAGTTTGCAATATCCCCATTCCTTAATACATATAATACTAATATATACATACATGTGTGTAAGTTTTATGTGTGTATATAGATATATTGATCTAGATACACATCTATATTATAGACATATAGATTCATTTCAATGGATATATGGGTCTATATGTCATATTTGTATGTATAAATATATACACATAAACATATACATGTATACATACATACATATGTATGTACTTTTGCTATTTAGTCCCATTTAGATGACACCAAAACTTTTTGATTTAGTTTCTCCAGTAATTAGTTCAGGTCTATAATTCCTCTTTTATTTTTCTTTCTTTTATTGTGTTTGTCATTTAGTCATTTCAGTCATGCCTGACTCTTTGTGACTCCATTTGGGGTTTTCTTGACAAAGATAGTGGAGTGGTTTGCCATTTCCTTCTCCAGCTCATTTTATAAGCGATGAACTGAGGCAAACAGGATTAAATGATTTGCCCAGGGTCACACAGCTTACTAGCTTTAATAGTGAAAAAAACAACAACAACAACAATAACAAGAAGCAAACAAGAAACTTTTACTAGGGTTTAATGCCAGATTCAAACTCAGGAAGATGAATCTTCATGATTTCAGGCCAGGCCCTCTAGCCACTGCACCAACTAGTCCAAAATTGAGACAGAAGGGGAGAAATTTATTTCTCCTGTAAGTATTGTGCTATTGTCTATGTAGTCTTGCATTTCAGTTAATGTTTGCTTTATGAATTTAGGTACTAAAGTATTTGGAGCATGTAAGTTTCATATTGATATTGATTTGTTGTCTATGTTTACTTTCAACATAATGTGGTTCTCTTGTTTATCCATTTTTATTTTTTGAATGTTTGTCATTATAATCTGATATCATGATTATAAATCTTTTTTGTTAGGATTCACTTGAAGAATTGCAAAATTTTTCCAGGCTAATTTTTTTCTATATAAGTCTTTGTTTTTAAAATATATTTCTTAAAGCAAAGTACAATGGAGTTTTATTTTCTTATCCAATCTTTCACTTTTTCATTTTATTGTCTCTTTAATCCATTCATGATTAAAATTATGAGAGGTAGGCTTATATTTTACCCCATTTATACGGAATATTGCTTTTTTTTTTCAAATTATGATTTTTCCCTCTTCCACTATAAACAATACCATGTACCTTCAATTATTATAAGTTATTTTTTTTAAGTTGCCCCTATTTCCACCAGTTCTCTTCTACTCACTTTTGATACCTCCCCATTTATTTTCCTCACTTTGGAGCTTTTCTTTTTCTTTTTTGCTTTCATTTGTTTGGTTTCTTGCTTGGTTATATAATTGTTCTCTGCTTTTTTGCTTTTATTTACTCAAGTAGAACCTTTCTCTTTCCCTTCATTTTGTTTTGCTTTTTAAAATTTTTCTGCAGTTTTTTTTTTTCTGGAATGGATTTCTTTCCTTCTTTTCATTATTTATGAATGCCTCACTAGTCTAATGCCTCACTAGTCTAATGTTTTTAATTCTTTGGTTCATTGTATTTTGGTGTTCTTTGTATTTCTTATGTTATTAAAACTTTTTTTTTCATGTCCATTCTTTTTTTTTTTAATTAAACAAATGCTTTATTAACTTCTGTTTTACATCATTCATTTCTGGCAGATTTTGAGTTACAATCATTTTCCCCCCATTATTCCCCTACCCAACCTCCCAGAATAGCTGTCCCACAAGATATCGCTTCCTCCAATCTGCTCTCTCCCATACCTTCTCCCATACTCCCATCGACTTTTCCATTAGAGGAAGGTGAATCTTTGTGTCCCAATGACTGCACATCTTATCTCCCAATTATAAGCAAAAGAGTATTAATAATAGTATTTATATATATTTGAAACATTTAATGTTAAGACCTCGACTTTCAGATCCATTTCCTTCTTCCCTTGTCACCCATTCCTTCTGGGGAGATAAGTAATTCAGTATATGTTGTACATGTATAACTATGCAAAAGATTATCATAGTAGATATATTGTATAAGGCTGCTTACAATTCCCTCCCACTCATCCCACCCCCCACCTGGTCCATTTCCCACATGATCCTGTCCCTCTTGTATACTGGGTACTTCCAACCACCCCTCCCCCCAAGCATGCCCTCCCATCCATCTTCCCGCCTCTCTTCCCCCTTCACCCTATTCTGCTGCAGGTTGAGCTATCCCATTTAGTATGTATGTCATTCTCTCCCTGAACCAAATTCAATGAGAATGTGGTTTTGCCTTTTTGCCTTCCTATTCTTCCCCCACTTACAGTCACTTCCCCTTGTTTCTTCTACATGGGATAGTTTACCCTACCCTGTCTCTCCCCATCTCCTCTTGCCACTTTCCTCTCTCACCTCATAATTTCATCCCTTGAGTATCCTCCCTTCCCAACAAATTCAACCTATGCCCTCTATCCATATATAACTGTAACCATCTACACACCTTCACATATGTACTCATATGACCACACCCCTTTCTTCCATTATTTTCATAGGGAGAAAGATATCATCAGTCACAGTTATTGCTTTTCCATATAGGAATGTAAATAGTTCAACTTTGATAAGTTCCTTTTGATTTCTTTTCCCTGATTACCTTCTCAGGCATCTCTTCCTTCTTGTGTCTGGATGTCAAATTTTCTATTCAATTCTGGTTTTTTCCTCAAGAATGCTTGAAAGTCCTCTATTCCACTGAATGACCATATATTCCCCTGAAACAAAATACTCAGTTTTGCTGGGTAGGTGACCCTTGGGTTCATTCCCAGCTCTTTTGCCCTCTAGAATATCATATTCCATGCCCTTCGATCCCTCAGTGTAGAAGCTGCCAGGTCCAGGGCTATTCTGATTGTGTTTCCACAATATTGAAATTATTTCTTCCTGGATGCTTGTAGTATTTTCTCCTTGATCCGGGGATTCTGGAACCTGGCTATAATATTCCTGGGAGTTTTCTTTTTGGGATCTTTTTCAGGAGGTGATCGGTGGATTCTTTCAACCTTTATTTTGCCCTCTGGATCTAAAACATCAGGGCAGTTTTCCTTGAGAATTTCTTGAGGGGTGGTTTCTAGTTTCTTTCTTTGATCATGGCTTTCAGGTAGTCCAATAATTTTTAAATAGTCTCTCCTGAATCTATTTTCCAGGTCAGTGGTTTTTCCCATGAGATATTTCACATTGCCTTCTAATCTTTCATTTGTTTGGATCTGCTTAACAGCATCTTGATTTCTCATAAAGTTATTAGCTTCCATTTGCTCCAGTCTAACTCTGAAGGAATGAATCTCCTCAGTGAACTTTTGAGATTCTTTTTCCATCTGGCAAATTCTACTTTTTAAGGCATTCTGCTCTTCATTGCCCTTTTGGGCTTCCTATGCCATTTGAGTTAGTCTATTTTTTAAGGTGTTGTTTTCCTCAGTCAGGCTCTTGACCCTCATTTCATACTTTTCCTGCATCCTTCTCATTTCTCTTTCCAATTTTTCCTCTATTTCTCTTATTTGATTTTTAAAGTCCTTCTTAAAGTCCTCTATGGTCTGCAACCCGCTCATGTTTTCCCCTGGGGCTTTTGGAGCAGGACTTCTGACCTCACAGTCCTTTTCCTGCTCTATGCCCCCAAAATAGGAGTCTAGGGTTGCATTTTTCTGTTTCCTTTGCCTTGGCATGTTGCCGCTTAATTACTTGACTTTTGGGCTTATTGCCACACTATGGTTTTAAGGCCAGCTAGAGGGATTTTCGTCTGGAACTTGTGGGGGGCAAGCTATAAACCCACCCACAACTTCCACCCTAGATCACAATCCAGATCCAGGGAGGTTAAAGCAAGAGCGATTACCCCCCCACCAAGACTGATTGCTGGATCTCCCTACGGTTTGGAGGCAGGCCAGGAGCTGGAGCTGCCTCTGAAAACTACAAAATGGCATGTCTCTTCAGTGGCTTCTAGCCCCCAGGGGAGGAAGCTGACGCATTCCCCAAATACAGGTCCCAAAGTCCATAGAACACTAACCTCTTACTTTGTCCTAGGCATGTCTATGTTGATAATTCTGGAGTCACCACAGCTACTGGTGTTCTGGGGTTCCTCCAGCCAGCTGTTGGCACTGGCGCCTTGGTGCTAAAACCTCAGCTCATGGGGACCTCAGCCCCGGCTCGGCTCGGCTCGGCTCGGCTTCCTGCGATCTTCGCTCTGCATGCTGCCAGCTCCCAGACCTCTCTGCTGGTCCTTCCTGCAGGGCTGCTGGGCTGTCCTCAGCGGGAGGTTAGCTTCTCTGTGTCGTTCTGTGGGTGCTGGGGCTCCAGAAGTTTTTCAGAGTCCCCTTTTACATAGTTTGGGGGGAATCTGGGGGCAGAGTGGCTTGGATGAGCTGTTTCTACTCCGCCATCTTGGCTCTGCCCCTAAAACTTTTGATTTATCTATTTTGGATACTATCTTCTTAATAGAGTGGTCATTGCCTTGCAGAGGTTGTCCCCTGCTCCCCTTTATTTTTGCCTCACTCTTAGGAACATATGAATTCTTCTAGGTGATAGCAAGCCTATATAGGCCATGGTTGGATTCTTCTTATGTCCCCAGTTGTACAGCTCCTTATTGAATTTTGTTCTCCCCTTGGTTATTCCCTCTCTTTAATCTCTTTCTCCTACTCTTCTGGGTAACATTGCTGCCAGCAGATTTGATTCCCCTTCTCCTGAAGCAGGATCAGTGGTTTCTATTAAGGGCTAAATCTCTGCAGATAATATCCATTTTAAGGTCCCTATTTTTCTTTAGAAAATATCTCTCTTTACCCATAGGAATATTCATTAGTTGTACTCCCTCTCACAATTGAAACAGGGTTTTCCTTTTATCCACCATTTAAAAAAATCCATCTCCTTCCCATTCTCTTGTGACTCCTTTCTTCCCAAAAGATTATAAGAGTTGATCTTTCTTCATCATTAGACTAAGATTTGATTATATTAGATTATACATCCTCTCTGTCTTCTCCCTCTCCTCACCCTTTCAAAGTACTTTCGTATTTTGTAATTTAGTTCCATAAAGAACATGATTCATCTGTCAACAGGGTGTTGTGAGGTTTAAGCCATGATATTTCTGACTTTTTTCCATAATCACTTCTATTTAACTTCTATTTTTACCTTTTTTCCTTGTTTAAAATAAATTTCTTAATGGTCACTTATTTTTTGTTATTTTCCTTGATTGTCATATTTGTTTAGCTTTCACGAATTTCTCTTGTCAGGGTTTTTGAGAAACAAATAATTTTTTTAAACAAATACTTTATTAACTTCTGTTTTACATCATTCATTTCCGCCAGATTTTGAGTTACAATCATTTTCCCCCCATTATTCCCCTACTCAACCTCCCAGAATAGCAGTCCCAAAAGATATCGCTTCCTCCAATCTGCTCTCTCCCATACCTTCTCCCATACCCCCATCGACTTTTCCATTAGAGGAAGATGAATCTTTGTGTCCCAATGCCTGCACATCTTATCTCCCAATTATAAGCAAAAGAGTATTAATAATAGTATTTATATATATTTGGAACATTTAATGTTACGACCTCGAATTTCAGATCCATTTCCTTCCTCCCTTGTCACCCATTCCCTCTTGGGAGATAAGTAATTCAGTATATGTTGTACATGTCTAGCTATGCAAAACATTATCATAGTAGATATATTGTACAAGGCTGCTTATAATTCCCTCCCACTCATCCCACCCCCCACCTGGTCCATTCCCTACATGATCCTGTCCCTCTTCTATAGTGGGTACTTCCAACCTCCCCTCACCCCAAGGATGCCCTCCCATCCATCATCCCTCCTCTCATCCCCCTTCCCCCTATCCTGCTGCAGGTTGGGATATCCCATTTAGTATGTATGTCATTTTCTCCCTGAACCAAATTCAATGTGAATGTGGTTTTGCCTTTTTAGCCTTCCTTATTCTCCCCCTCCTTTGCACCCACTTCCCTACATGAGATAGTTTACCCTACCATGTCTCTCCCCATCTCCTCTTGCCACTTTCCTCTCTCACCTCATAATTTCATCCCTTGAGTACTCTCCCTTCCCAACAAAATCAACCTATGCCCTCTATCCATATATAACTGTAACCATATACACACACATTCACATATGTATTCGTATGACCACACCCCCTTCTTCCATTATTTTCATAGTGAGAAAGATATCATCAGTCACAGATATTGCTTTTCCATATAGGAATGTAAATAGTTCAACTTTGATAAGGTCCTTTTGATTTCTTTTCCCTGATTAACTTCTCAGGCATCTCTTACTTCTTGTGTCTGGATGTCAAATTTTCTATTCAACTCTGGTTTTTTCCTCAAGAATGCTTGAAAGTCCTCTATTCCACTGAATGACCATATTTTCCCCTGAAACAAAATACTCAGTTTTGCTGGGTAGGTGACCCTTGGGTTCATTCCCAGTTCTTTTGCCCTCTGGAATATCATATTCCATGCCCTTCGATCCCTCAGTGTAGAAGCTGCCAGGTCCTGGGCTATTCTGATTGTGTTTCCACAATATTGAAATTGTTTCTTCCTGGCTGCTTGTAGTATTTTCTCCTTGATCTGGGGATTCTGGAACCTGGCTATAATATTCCTGGGAGTTTTCTTTTTGGGATCTTTTCAGGAGGTGATTGGTGGATTCTTTCAACCTCTATTTTGCCCTCTGGATCTAAAACATCAGGGCAGTTTTCCTTGAGAATTTCTTGAAGGGTGATTTCTAGGTTCTTTCCTTGATCATGGCTTTCAGGTAGTCCAATAATTTTTAAATTGTCTCTCCTGGATCTATTTTCCAGGTCAGTGGTTTTTCCCATGAGATATTTCACATTGCCTTCTAATCTTTCATTTGTTTGGATCTGCTTAACAGCATCTTGATTTCTCATAAAGTCATTAGCTTCCATTTGCTCCAGTCTAACTCTGAAGGAATGAATCTCCTCAGTGAACTTTTGAGATTCTTTTTCCATCTGGCAAATTCTACTTTTTAAGGCATTCTTCTCCTCATTGCCCTTTTGGGCCTCCTTTGCCATTTGAGTTAGTCTATTTTTTAAGGTGTTGTTTTCCTCAGTCAGGCTGTTGACCCTCATTTCATACTTTTCCTGCATCCTTCTCATTTCTCTTTCTAATTTTTCCTCCACTTCTCTTATTTGATTTTTAAAGTCCTTCTTAAGGTCCTCTATGGCCTGCAACCCGCTCATGTTTTCCCCTGGGGCTTTTGGAGCAGGACTTCTGACCTCACAGTCCTTTTCCCGCTCTATGCCCCCAAAATAGGAGTCTAGGGTTGTAGTTTTCTGTTTCCTTTGCCTTGGCATGTTGCCACTTAATTGCTTGACTTTTGGGCTTGTCGCCACACTATGGCTTTAAGGCCAGATAGAGGAATTTTCGTCCCGAACGTGTGGGGGGCAACTTCCGTTTCTGGCAAGCTGTAAACCCACCCACAACTTCCACCCTAGATTACAATCCAGATCCAGGGAGGTTAAAGCAAGAGCGATTACCCCCCAAGACTGATCGCTGGATCTCCCCACAATTTGTAGGCTGGGAGCCGGAAATGCCTATGAAAACTACAAAATGGCATGTCTCCTCAGCGGCTTCTAACTCCCAGGGGAGGGAGCTGACGCATTCCCCAAATACAGGTCTCAAAGTCCATAGGACACTAACCTCTTACTTTGTCCTAGGCATGTCTATGTTGATAATTCTGGAGTCGCCACAGCTGCTGGTGTTCTGGGGTTCCTCCAGCTGGCTGCTGGCCCTGCCGCCCTGGGGCTAAAACCTCGGCTCACGTGGACCTGGGCTCGGCTCGGCTCCTGCGCTCTGTGCGCTGCCGGCTCCCAGACCACTGCACTGGTCCTTCCTGCAGGGTGCTGGGCTGTCCTCAGCGGGAGGTTAGCTTCTCTGTGTCGTTCTGTGGGTGCTGGGGCTCCAGAAGTTTTTCAGAGTCCTTTTTTACATAGTTTGTGGAGAATCTGGGGGCAGAGAGGCTTGGACGAGCTGTTTCTACTCCGCCATCTTGGCTCCGCCCCCCCTCAATTCGAAACAAATAATTTCTTAAGTTTTGTTTTTCCAAAAACGGTTTTAATTGCCTCTTTGTTAATAAACATTCAATTTTCTTTCACTTATAATTAAGCTCATTTTTTTCAGGATAGGCCATCTTGAAATACACCTAAGACTCCATTCCTCTGTAGAACACATTCCATTCCTTTGTACATTTTCTGGTGAGTGTAGAATAGTATTGTATTATTCAAATTTCTTTTCCTTTGTATTTGAACATCTTCAGCGTGATCACTCAGAATTTATTGTTTCTTAATGGAATTGCTTAATTTAGCCACTATGAGTTTGCAGTCTTGAGGTTTCTTTTTTGTTTTTGTTTTTGTTTTTTTCTAGAGATGACCTATGTATTCTTTTGATTGGTACTTTATTTTCTGTATTCAAAAGTTCTGAGTAGTTTTCTTATATTATTTCTTGTATTATTATGTTCAGGTTTTTTGGCTTGTTGTGTTCCTCAGGAACACACACAATTCTCAAATTGTCTCTACAAATCCTGCTCACAGGGCAATGGCAAACTCAAAGGAAACAATATTTGAAAATCCATCCGGAAAAAATATAAAATCATGAATAATGGGAGAAATTAACATGAAAACAGCTTTGAACAATCTTAAACCCATCAAATTGAAAAAGATGATAAATTATGATGAAATTAATTAATAGAGAGAACATGGGGAGAAAGGGCATGCTAGTGGAAGTGCGAATTGAATTGTAAAAAGTGTAAATTGAACCATTCTAGAAACCAATATAAAATTTGGATGAAAAATTACTAAATTATTAATACTCATTTTTCATATAGGAGTTGCCACTGATCATATTATATACTAAAGGAATTTAGACAGCAAGGAAAGACGTATATGTATGTACAATAATATTCATGGAAACATTAATTAGTATAACTGATGGGGGGATGCCAATAGGTTATACGGGGGCCCAAATCTATGAACAGACTCCATGCTATTTAGTCTGGAATGAATTCAGTAGGCCCAAGAAATCTTGAAGTCAGGACTGTTAAAAGTTTATTGTTAAACTTTACAGTGGGCAAAAGTTCTTAGGGAACCTGCACACTTAAAGAAGACATAGGTATACTTTTTAAGGAGTCAAGACAGTAAATCAGGTGTCAATTATGCTAACTAGGTGAGTAAGGGTGGGATTAGGGAGGAGTTAAGAAGTGGTCAGTGCTTAAAGGGACAATGCATTTTTAATATCAACTGCACAGGTATATTGCCCATAATACACTGGGAAATAGCCCAAGGGGGGCTACCTGGAGGTGTGGTTTTAGGCTTGAAATATCACTAAGTCAGAGAGCAGTCAGGGCTGACCGAGAAATGCCTAGTCTGTCACCCCTCAGTGTCATGTTTGAAAAGATGGGTGTTGGGAACCAAGCCTAACAGAGACTCTGCATGTGTAGATGACACTGGCCACTGTACTAGGGGGAGATAACATTTCCCTAAGCTAAAATGTTTATAGATGGTTTATTGAAGGTTTCATAGGTGTAGCTTGTTATTGCTCCAAACAGAAATAAACAGTTCATGAATTGTTGCTGGGCAGAGTGCTGGCAGGGGTAAGGAGCAGAGTTATTGCTCTGAGGCTGGGGGGCAGTGTAGAATGTGATTTTACAGACTGGTTTTACAAATTAATTTTACAAACTGATTGGGGGCGGCTAGGTGGCGCAGTGAATAGAGCGCCGGCCCTGGAATCAGAAGGACCTGAGTTCGGAGCCGGCCTCCGACACTTAATCCACACAAACAAAAACCTAGCCGTGTAACCTTGGGCAAGTTACTTAACCCCAATTGCCCTAAAGGGGCGGCTAGGTGGCGCAGTGAATAAGAGCGCCGGCCTCGGAGTTTGGATGACCCTAGATCAGATCCGGCCTCAGAAAATGAGCACCCACGCATAAATAATGACTAGCCGTGTAACCTTGAGCAAGTTACTTAACCCCAATTGCTTTAAAAAAAAAAATTTACAAACTGATGTTACAAATCGATAGTACAAACTGATGTTACAGACATAGATCCCAAGCACCCCATCATAACTAAAATCTAGAAAGAAAACATGTGCAATGATTGTGACAAAACTGAAAATGCAGCTGAGTGCTATGGAATTTAAAATATATATAGATTTTATTCTTTTTTTAACAAACACCAAATAAATTAAAGAATGATTACTGTATCCAAAGTAGAACAACAAAAGATTCCATGTGAAATTGTTAATCTCAATTATGCACATTCTACTTTAGATATATAATAAAATGAGCATGTACATTTTTTTGTTTGGCTTGTCCTTGCTTCTGTTGTTCTCTTCTATACATTAAAAAATGTTCCAGTAACTCTCTTCACTTCTTCAATAGTATGAACATGAGGAAGATGAAAGAAGAAGTGTAGAAGGATATTGTGATGAGAATGATTCTCAAAATTGGGATGGAATATACCTTTTCTAAAAGTTTCAGAGCTTGCTATGAAAATGTCTTCTGTGTCTCTGCCTGGAAAAATGATGCATGCTACTGTTTGTGCCTCACTACACAGTCCATTCTCAGTAAGGTATTAGGGAATCACTTCCACCTCCAACTCTACCTACATGCAGGAAGTTCTCTGGGGAGGAAAGATAGGGTTGTACAATGCATCGAATAAGCTGCTACCCACTGGTGTTGCTTTCCCCACATTTTTACACTAAAGTCTGGCAAGTGCAGTATCTTATTCTCAGCTGATTGGTGTTAACTGTTATCTTCATGCTGTGATTCAAATGGTGTCCCATTATCCAGTCATCTTTAGTACTTTTTCTGTCTAAACATATTGCTTCTCTAATAATATCTAACTTACTAGCAACTTAGAAATTATTTTAATCTCTCTAAGATTTATAGATGAGGTGGCATCTGAACTGTTTCTTGAACAAAAAGGATTTCAACAGGTTAGGATGAGGAAAGAGAGTATTCCAGGTACTTTGTTGGCAGTATGGACCAAGGGCAAGAGTATTGTCCTTAGGGTCATTGAACCTGGAGGCAAATCCTGTCCTTGATGCTTACTAATCATTTAATGACTAAGTGAAGTCGTCAGTGGCCATTCCTGCTTGCCTCAGAATCTTAGTTCTACATTCATCACTTTAGTATGCATACCTGCCAACAATAAAATCCCTAGATAATTTTTTAGCTTTTATTCCCATGAAAAATCTCCCTGGTCTTCCTATAATTACAGCCACCAACATTATTTGTTTTTCTGTTGAGACTAAAACTAAGAGAAAATTTGAGAAATATTTCCTTAGCTGCTTTTGCATAAATACAATTTTTTTATTATACTTCTTTATTTCAATCAGTTGTTGATGCTGCTGCCACTGTTGTTGTTGTTGTTACTATTGTTGTTTGTTGTTGATCTGTTCACTCATGTCCGACTCTTCATGATCCCATGGACCATAATACACCAGACCCTTCCACTATTTCTTAAAGTCTAAGTTCATGTTCATTGTTTCCATGATACTATCTTTCCACCTATCCTCTGTTGTCCCTTTTCCTTTTTGCCTTCAATCTTTCCTAACTTCAGGGTCTTTCCCAACAAGTCCAACCTTCTCATTATGTCATCAAAGTATTTAACTTTCAGCTTCAGTATGTGACCTTCCAGTGAATAGCCTGAATTAATTTCTTTAAGTACTGATTAATTTGATCTCCTTACTATCCAAAGGGCTTTCAAAAGTCTTCTCCAGGACCATAATTTGAAAGTGGTTTAATCAATAAACAAATCAAAGAAACGGTAATGATGATAATCACATTAATATAGTGTTTTAAGGTTTTCAGAGTTTTTGACATATATTATCACATTTTATCCTCATGATGATAGAGGGGAAATAGGTGCTATTCCCCTTATGGGGAAGTAGGTGGTATTAGTATTCCCATTTCTCAAGTGACAAAACTAAGGAAGATAGCAGTTAAGTGATTTACTCAGGGTCATAAAGATCCCTAAGTGTCTAAGGCAAGATTGGAACTAAAGTCTTCCTAATTCCAGATCTAGTTCTCTATTTACTGAACTACTTAGCTGCCTCATATGATGGAAAATAAAGTTCTACTTTTTGCTGCATAAATATTTTATCAGAGTGTGATCTTTCAAAAAGAGCATAGTAGCAATAACAATTTTCTATGTATTATCTATCCATCTATCTGCATCTCTGTCTGCATATTGATAAATAGATGTATGTATGTATGTAGATTTATAGATACAGATTTCTATGTAGTCTACATATAGACTGATATAAATACATGCTTATATTACATGATATATTTCTCTGAAGTTTTACCAATTAAACCCTAGTCAAGTTCATACAATACCTGACAACTTCTGCTCAAAACTTTATAATACTATATTCTAAAAGGCAAAAGAAATAGATTTGAAAACAAAAAAATAACTTATTCTGAAAAGACATAATCCTATATGAGAAAAAATGGACCATTACTAGAATAAGAGATTCCCAGCACATCTGAGTCTGATAAAAAGAGCAAAGCTGCGTAGGAACTTTGAAATTAAAAAAAAGAGTCCAGAAAACCTAGAAAACTAAATTTAATTGAGCAGTTAGAAGGGGTATAGTTCTAACCTTTTAACAGAGAGAAGAAACAAATGGCCCTTGAGAACCTTAATGTCTTCAAATGCTATTGAAGGAGTTAAATGAGGAAATCAGAGGAAATGGGGGTGGATCAGTTCTGTTCCAAAAGTTTGAAGAGGAGAAAGCAAAGAGACCAATTTTGTCTCCAGAAGACCTATAATTGAAGCAAACTACCCAACTACTGACTTTTTGACATGTCCACTTTGTGGATCCATTTTGCTAGACTATGTTTATCTGTTACAAGGGATTTTATTTTTTTCACTTTCTTTCTCCTAGTTTTATTTGGAGGAAGGGGTATAGGGAGACAAGTTGACAATGGTTATGCTGATAAAAGGAACCATTTTAACATCTTTCGAAATGCATGGAAGAAAACAAAAGGAAGTTCAGAAGAAAACAAGCACACAGATAAGCATGACAGCTTTGAGTGTAATGTGTAGAATTTATTACATACTTAAAAAAACAATATGAAACAGATTCTCATTTTCACTTCAGATCCTCTTTTCATGTTCTGCTATGTGTATGGAAATGCTCTTTCTTGGTACATAAGTGCAAAATTAAAAAGAAAAGATTAATCAAACTGAGCATATACAAAAAAAAACACTTGATTGTGTTTGTGTGCACAAATGCACATAATGTCTGTATGTTTAACTAAATAGATCAAAGTGGATTCCCCTTTTTATTCTGCCCTCCAAAGGCTAATAAGTGACTGATGAGCTTGAGTTTAAGAGCAATGAGTCCTCAGAGTCATTTCAAATGCTTAATTGTGCCTTATCCAAGACTTTTAAAAGTCTTCTAGTCAAACCATTTTAAAGGTGAGGAAACTGAGGCCTGGGGAGGTTAACCAATTTACTCTGGGACATAAAAGTAATAAGTAGCAAAGTGATCATTTGAACACAAGATATTTGACTTAAAATTTAGCACTTTCCCCATTGTATCTTGATGTTACTGGGCACTTTCAGAAATAGTGAATATAACTACTTCCAGATTCAGGACTCTGTGCACAAAGAAAGCTCCTTGTCAGAGCCCTAGACCAAACCCTTCCCTGAGGTATTAGTGTATTTTGTCTCACAGTATTGGAGGGTTAAGATTGACAACATTTCAAAATGATGATTCAGCTTAAAATTCCTGACTGAACTTTAGTCAGTTTCTGTGCAACTAAAAGATATGACATCTGCCAACCTATTCTAACACCTGCCTGGAAAGAGCTTTAAAGACTCCACTAATAAGTATGCCTCACTCATCTCTAGGAGGAAGAAAGAGGCTTCAGAACAAAGCCAGGAAGTAGAAAAATATGTGTAAATTGATGAGATTTCATAACATCAAAGGAAGTGTAGTTTGGAATTATCTTTCAGGTTGAATCTAATTTTATCTGAACTGATTTTCCCTAGGCTTTCATAATTATCCAACATAATTATCAACTTCTTGTTATAAGTCTGGGAATACTAGGTTACTGTCAGGGACAAATGGTGGACTTCAGCAGATGGGCTTTTGTCTGTTTGGCTTTGGGGTTTGTGCATTGACAGCTTACAGTCTTTGAAGAGAGAAAGCTAGAAAACAACATTGGACTGATCATTAAGAGACTTATACTCTAGTCCAGGGAACTGGTGTAGGCAAAGATGTGCTGGAGGATTGTTAAATTTTCAGTGTGAGTTTTTACACCATGGAAATCACCAAATATCAAGGCTTCATTTATTTTTTGTTGATTGTCTACACTTCGGAAAGTGATATAGAAAATGTTAGTGCATATTAAACTTAAAAGCATGTCACACATTATTTTTGTTGTTGTTCCTGGAGAGCTAATTCTTAAACATCTACCCAGCAGGAGGATGTTAGTGTCAGTTTCCTTAGGGACATAGGGACTTGAAAGAAGAAACTTTGGAAATCATCTAATCCAGGGATTCTTAACATTTTTGTGTCATATACCCCTTTCACAGGCCTATGGACCTCTTCTGAGAAAAAAAAAATTTAAATGCATGAAATAAATTATGTAAAATTACAAAGAGAATCAATTATATTGAAATAAATTTATTAAAATATAGTAAAAAGTCCACAGTCTGTAAGATAAGAACTTTTTTTTTAAAGCAATTGGGGTTAAATAACTTGCTCAACGTTACACGACTAGTCATTATTTATGTGTGGGTGCTCCTTTTCTGAGGCCGGATTTGATCTCGGGTCATCCCAACTCCGGGGCCGGCGCTCTTACTCACTGCACCACCTAGACACCCCTTTAGGGCAATTGGGGTTAAGTAACTTGCCCAAGGTTACAAGGCTAGGTTTTTGTTTGTGTGGATTAAGTGTCTGAGGCCGGCTCCGAACTCAGGTCCTTCTGACTCCAGGGACGGCGTTCTATTCACTGTGCCACCTAGCCGCCCCTAAGATAAGAACTTTTGATCTAGTGTGATCTAGTCCACTCTGAACTAGTCTTAATTTAATTTAAATTTTCTCATTAACGTATATCTATTTTATCTCCCTACCACCTTGCTATTGGTGGGGGGAAAGAATAGGAAAAAAAAATCACAAAACTATGCATAGTCAAGAAAAAAATTCCCAAATTGGCCATGTTTGAAATATAAATGTATTAAGCTGTACTCTGTGTCCATCACTTCTCTGACAAAAGATGGAGAGCAAACTTCATAATGGCATCTCTGGAATTATGATTGCTCATTACATTTTTCATAGTTCTTGAGTCTAAGTTGTTTGCTGTTATTCCATAAATTTTATCCCGATTATTCTCTCTTCATTCTACATCAGTTCATACAAATCCTCTGAGCTTCCTCTGAAATTTTGACCAATCATTTTATATGTACAACCAGTGTGAAAAACTATATAGAAAAACTCTAGGCTCTAGAGTCAGAGGGCATAGGTTTGGATCTGGATGTTATCTGTTGTTATTCAGTTGTTTCAGTCTGGTCCAGCTCTTTATGACCCCATTTGTGGACTGGTGTGGTTTGCCACTTCGTTTTCTGGCTTATTTTACAGATGAGGAAACTGAGGTAAATGGTTAATTTGTAAGGTGAGAGAGTTGGACTAGATAATTTCTAAAGTCCCTTCCAGCTCTGAGTCCCAAAATTTACATGCCCAAATTCACACCCAGGCTCTAAGATCCCTGATAGCATTATAATGCCTAGAGTAAATGGAATCTCTCTTCCTATCTCTTGCTATTGGACTTTGTTAGTAATTTATGGAAATGCTGATGATTTATACGGGTTGATTTTATATCCAGCAATTTTGCTAAATTTGTTTATTATTTCAAGAAGTTTTTTATTGATTCTCTAGGATTCTCTAAGTACACCCTGATATCATCTGCAAAGATGATAAAAAATGACAAAAACAAAAAGATGACAAAAAGAAACTTCATTTATTTCTTTTCCAATTCTGATTTTTAAAATTATTTTTATTCTCTTACTGCTAAAGCCAACACTTCTGGTAAAATATTGAATAAGAACGGTAATAATGGACATCCTTGTTTCACTTCTGATCTTACTGGAAATGTTTCTAGCTTTTCCCCATTACCTATAATGTTTGCTGATGGTTTTAGATAGATGCTACCCATCATCTTAAGGAAGACTCCATTTATTCTTATGCTCTATGTTATTTTAATATGAATGGGCATTGTATTTTGTCAAAAGCATTTTCTATATCTATTGAAATCATCATATGATTTCTGTTAGTTTTGTTGGTAGGGTCAATTATGCTGATAGTTTCCTGAATATTGAACCAGCCCTATGTTCTACTTAAAAATTCCAACTGCACACAGTGTATTATCCTCATGATAAGTTGCTATAACCTTTTTCCTAATGTTTCATTTAAAATTTTTGCACCTATATTCATTAGAGAAACTGGGCTATAATTTTTTTTCTCTGTTTTAACTCTTCCCAGTTAAAGTATCAGTATCATATTTGTATTATAAAAAGAATTTGGCAGGACTCTTTCTTTGCCTATTTTAGCAAATAGCTTACATAGTATTAGAATTAATTTTTCTTTAAATGTTTGATAGAATTCACTTTTAAATACATCTGGCTCTGGAAATATTTTTCTCAGGGGTTCACAGATGACTTTTTCAATTTCTTTTTCTAATATGGTGTTAATTATGTATTTTACTTGCTCTTCTGTTAATATGGGCAATTTATATTTTTGTAAATATTCATCTATTTCACAAAGACTGTAAAATTTCTTGGCATATAGTTGGGTAAAACACCTTCAAATTATTGTTTTGATTTCTTTTTCATTGGTGGTCGATTGACCCTTTCCATTTTGGATGCTGAGAATTTGGTTTTCTTTCTCTTTTTTTTTTATCAATTTTTATCAATTTAACCAAAGTTTATCTACTCTATCTAGTTTTGTTTTTAGTTCAATAATTTTCCTAATTTAAATTTTATTAATCTTCCCTTTGGTTTTCAGAATTTCTCATTTGGTATTTAACTGGGGATTTGTAATTTGTTCTTTTGCTAGCTTTTTTAGTTGCATGCCCAATTCATTGATTTCTTCTTTCTCTATTTTATTCATATAAGCATTTATAGATATAAAACTTCCCCTGAGAACTGCTTTCACTGCATCCCGTAAGTTTTGGTATGTTTTCTCATTATTGTCATTCTCTTGGAAGAAGTTATTGATTGATTCTACAATTTGTTGTTTAAACTAATCATTCTTTAGGATTAGACAGTTTTATTTTCCAATTGATTTTTATTCTTTCTTTCCATGACCCTTTGTTACATGTAATTTTTATTGCATCATGATGTGAAAAAGGACATATTTAATATTTCTGCCTCTCTACATTGGATTATGAGGTTTTATGCCCTACTATGTTCTCAATTTTTCTGTAGGTGCCATCTGCCATCGAGAAAAAGGCATATTCCTTTCTATTCCCATTCAATTTTCTCCAGAGGTTAACCCTATCTAACATTTCTAAAATTCTATTCACCTCCGTAACTTCTTTACTGTTTATTTTGTGGTTAGATTCATCTAGTTCTGAGAGGGGGAGGTTGTGGTGCCCCACTAGTATAGTTTTGTTTTCTATTTCTTGCTATGACTCCCTTAACTTCTCCCTAAGAATTTGGATGCTAGACCACTTAGTGCACATATGTTTAGTAATGACATTGCTATATACCGTTTATATACCTTTTAGAGGGATGTAGTTTCATCTATTATCTCATAATTAGATCAATTTTGCTTTTTCTTTGTTTGAGGTCAGTATTGCTATCCCTTTACTTTTTTTAATTTCAGCTGAAGAATAATATTTTTTTTGCTCTAGCCTTTTACCTTTACCCTGTGTGTATCCCTCTGCTTCAAATATGTTTCTTGTGTTAGACAACATATTGTAGGATTATGGTTTTTAAGCCACTCTGTTATCTACTTCCATTTTATGGGAGAGTTCATCCCATTCCTACTCACAGTTATGATTACTATCTGTGTCTTTCTCTCCATTCCATTTCCCCATTATTTAAACTTTTCTCTATCCTTTTTCCCTTTCCCTCCTCATTAGTTTTGCTTTCAACCACAGCCTCCTTCAGTCTGCCCTCCCTTCTATCAGCCCACTTCTTTTTCTTCTCCTTTACCCTTATTACTTCTTTGCCCCCTTCTACTCCCATGTTTTCTTTCTCCTTTCCCTTCTGTAATGGGGAGCAAATAAGTATTTAGCACCTTGTTTCAGTTCAAATTTCTTTGGAGTCTTGCCTTGATTATATCAAGTCTTTGTTAAGAAACAGAACCTGTGAATCCCACAGTGGGAGGAATTTGCTGATACAATAGGAAGGGGTAGAATAGGGAGGAGCTAATGACCATATATAAGGAGAAGCCCAAATTAGGAGAGAGCAGAACTGAGAAGGGGAACTGTTGTGGAGGCTGGCACTTCGTCTTTTCTGTCTGTGTTGATTTTTGTTTGTTATGCTATGTACAGAAGCCCTGGAACCTTACTGGAAGCCCTAAAAGAGGATTTTCTTGTTGTCTGTTTATAGAAGTCCTGGAGGAGGGTTTCAGAAGTCCTGAGACCATACTGATGATGTGTTTTGAGTTATCAGACCTGGTTGTTGGGTCTGTGTTGATTTCACAGGCAGATAGTGAATTGATGATTGTGCCAGTAATGGGTATGGAATGTTATTGTGACTCTGTTAAGTTTTGTCTTCCCAGAAACAGAAACTGTGAAGGACTTGAGTTGTACTGGAAACTGTGAGCTTCAATATGGAACTGGATGAGGAACTGGACAAGGAACTGTACAAGGAGCTGGATGAAGAGCTGAGAGCTGCTGACCTGTGCATCCAGGTGACAATTGAGTAGATTCAGGCAGGAGCTAGACCCATGGAAGAGGAACCATGGAATTTGGGAGCCAGCCTCTAGTCAAGATGAAAAGACCTCTCCTTGGGTACTTAATGCTGATTGAGAAGATCATAATTTTTTGTGGCCTAGGGTTGGGAGAAGTTTTTACTCTATACCTTGTACCTCTTAAGGATGATTGAGTTAAGGATGATTGGAAACTAATCTCCCATCAAGAAGAATGATTTTTTGACTGGGAGATTAAGACAATGTGACCTAGGGGTGGAGAACTTTGACCTTTGTTCTTTGTGTCCCTTAAGGAGGCTGGTCCCTTAACGATGATTAAGTTAAGGACTTACTAATGATATCTTTTGTTTAAAACTATGCGGCTACTTTGGTGAAAACTATGTGGCCCCTTTAGTGATAAGTTGTTATGTTATAACATTGTGAAGGCTGTACTTTGGTTTCTGTGAATGTTTTGCTTTAATTTACTACTGAATAAGCAGAGAGTTCACTATACTGTGTGATCAGATCCTTAAAACTGTTCATGGCAGTGGTCCTCTGGAAAGCTGCTCATGCTTGGCTTTACATCTTCCTACTTCCTATAGGGTAAATTATTTAGATTTCTATGCCTCAGTATGTCATTCCCTCTTTGAGCCAAATCTAATGAAAGTAATGTTCAAACAATGCTCATCTCCCTCACTTCTTTCGTTCTACTGTAAGAGGCTTTTGTGCTTGTTTGCGTGATGCAGTTTGCCCTTTTCTGCCTTGTCCTTTCCTCTTCTCTTGGTAAAATCCTTTTTCACCACTTAATTAGAATTTATTTTATCATCACGTCAAAGTCAACCTAAACCCACTGCCTCTGTCTATGTATACCCCTTTTAAATGTTGTAATAATGATACAGTTCTCAAGAGATACAAGTTACATCTTTCCTATTAGGAATGTAAACAGTTTGCCCTTATTGAATAACATGTGTGTGTTTATTTTTTCTTTCCTGTTATTTTTTTTATACCTCACTTGAGTCTTGTATTTGAAGATACGATTTTGTATGGAGTTCTGTTTTTTTCATCAGGAAATTCTGGAAGTACCCTATTTCATTAAATGTTAATCTCCTCCCCTGAAATATTATGCTCAATTTACTGAGTAGTTGATCCTTGGTTGTTATCCAAGCTCCTTAGGCTTACAGAATATCATATTCCAAGCCCTCTGATCTTTTAATGTAGAAGCTACAAAATCCTACATACACTTCACTGTGGTTCAGTTATATTTGAATTGTTTCTTTCTGGTTGCTTGCAGTATTTTTTCTTTAGCCTGTTAATTGTGGAATATTGCTACAATGTACCTTGACTTTTTCAATTTAGGATCTCTTTTAGGAGGTGATCAGTGGATTCTTTCGACTGATCCTAGAATCTCGGGGCAGTTTTCTTTGATGATTTCTTGAAAGATGATGTCCAGGCTCTTTTTTCATCATGGTTTTCAGATAGAACAATAATTTTTAAATTGTCTTTCCTGGATCTATTTTCTGGGTCTGTTGTTTTGCCAATAAGGTATTTTATATTCTTCTATTTTTTTTCCATATTTTTGGTTTCTGTTTAACTAATTCTTTATATCTCATTGAGTTCAATTCTTGCCCAATTTTAATTTTTAATGAGTTGTTTTCTTGTATTAGGTTTTACACCTCTTTTTCTACTTGACACATTTTATTTCTTTTATTTGCTATTTTTTTTTTTTTTTGCTTTTTGGAGAGCAATTGGGGTTAAGTAACTTGCCCAAGGTCACATGGCTAGGTTTTTGTTTTGTGGGCGTTAAGTGTCTGAGGCCAGAACCGAACTCAGTTCTTTCTGACTCCAGGGGCAGCGTTCTACTCACTGCGCCACCTAGCCGCCCCAACCCATTTTATTTCTTAAGGAGTGATCTTCAATGAGTTTTTGTGCCTCCCTTTCCATTTGGCCAGTTTTACTTTGTAAGGAGTTGTTTTCTTCCATGTACTTTTTTCTATTTGGCCAATTGTATTTTTTTAAGGACTTGTTTTCTAGAATCAATTTTTGTCTTTCCTTTTCTAAGCTATTGACACTCTCTTACAAATCCCTTATGTCTTTTACCCATTTTCCTTTTACTTCTCTTATTTGACATTTAAAATCCTTCTTGAGCTCTTCCAAAAAGGCTTTTTGGTCTTGAGAGCAGATCACATTCCCATTTGAGGTTTCAGATGCAGGTATACTGATAATGTTGTCCTGTTCTGATTTGTGCCCTCTCCCCATAATAAGAATCTATGAGAATTTTCTATTTCTGCTTTTTGCTCATGGAGTTTGCCTATTTCATGACATTTAAAGTAGAGCTCTCAGGGGGCTGAGCCAAGATCGCGGAATAGAAACAGCTCATCCAAGCTGCTCTGCAACCATATTCCCCCCAAACTATGTAAAAGGGGACTCTGAACAACTTCTGGAACCCCAGCACCCACAGAACGACACAGAGAAGCTAACCTCCCACTGAGGACAGCCCAGCAGCCCTGCAGGAAGGAACAGTGCAGTGCTCTGGGAGCCAGCAAGGCACAGCGTGCAGAGCGCAGGGAGCCGAGCCGAGCGGAGCCTAAGTCCCCGTGAGCCAAGGTTTTAGCCCCAGGGTGGCAGGGCCAGCAACCAGCTGGAGAGACCCCAGAACACCAGCAACTGTGGCAACTCCATAATTATCAACATAGACATGCCTAGGACAAAGTAAGAGGTTAGTGCCCTATGGACTTTGGGACCAGCATTTAGGGAATGCGTTGGCTTCCTCCCTTGGGGGCTAGAAGCCACCGAGGAGACACACCATGTTGTAGTTTTCAGAGGCAGCTCCAGCTCCTGGCCTGCAATTAATTGTAGGGAGATCCAGCAATCAGTCTTGGGGGGTAATTGCTCTTGCTTTAACCTCCCTGGATCTGTATTGTGATCTGGGGTGGAAGTCATGGGTGGGTTTCCAACTTGCCAGAAATGGAAGTTACCCTCCCACATGTTCAGGACGAAAATTCCTCTATCTGTCACAAAGACATACTGTGGCAACAAGCCCAAAAGTCAAGTAATTAAGTGGCAACATGCCAAGGCAAAGGAAACAGAAAAATGCAACCCTAGACTCCTATTTGGGGGCATAGAGCAGGAAAAGGACTGTGAGGTCAGAAGTCCTGCTCCAAAAGCCCCAGGGGAAAACATGAGCGGGTTGCAGGCCATAGAGGACCTTAAGAAGGACTTTAAAAATCAAATAAGAGAAGTGGAGGAAAAATTGGAAAGGGAAATGAGAAGGATGCAGGAAAAGTATGAAATGAGGGTCAACAGCCTGACTGAGGAAAACAACACCTTAAAAATAGACTAACTCGAAGATGGCGGAGTAGAAACAGCATTTCCAATGTACTCTGCCCCACACAAATTTCAAACAATGTGAAAGGGAGCTCTGAACAACTTATGGAGCCACAGCACCCACAGAACGGCACAGAGAAGCTAACCTCCTGCCGAGGACAGCCCAGCAGCTCTGCAGGGAGCGGCCAGCTCAGCACTCTGAGAACAGGCAGCACAGCATGCAGGGAACCACAGCGCAGCCCGCAGAGCCGAGCCCAGGTCCGCAGTTTTAGCCCCAGCACGGCCGGGCCTTCAGGCAGCTGGTGGAACCCCAGAACACCAGAAATTGTGGCGATTCCAGAATTATCAGCACTGATATGCCTAGGACAAAGTGAGATGTTAGTGCCCTATGGACTTTGGGACCAGTATTTGGGGAACACGTGGCTTCCTCCCCTGGGGGCAAAAAGCTGCTGAAGAAACAGCTGCACAGAAGCCATTTTGCAGCCTCCGTAGTGGCTCTAGCTCCTGGTCTGGGAACTGTAGGAAGATCCAGCAATCAGTCTTGGGGTTAATCGCTTTTGCTTTAAACTGCCTGGATCTGGATTGTGGTCTGGGGGGGGGGGGGAAGTTTGGGGTGGGTATCCAACTTGCCAGAGTGGGTGGAGGCTTTACAGAGGCCACCCAACTGGCGGAAGTTGTGAAGACCCCACGTTTGGGCGGAAGCTCCCCTGTCTGGTGGCAGAGTCCTACTGTGGCAACAAGCCCAAAAATCAAGTAATTAAGTGGCAATATGCCTAGGCAAACAAAACAAAATAAACAGAAAAGTTCAACATTGGACTCCTATTTTAGGGGCAAAGAGGATCAAAGCATGAAGGAGGACTGTGAGGTCAGAACTCCTGCACCAAAAGCCCCAAATGAAAATACAAGCTGGCTACAGGCCATAGAGGACCTTAAGAAGCAGATAAGAGAAGTGGGGGTAAATTTGGGAAGAGAAATGAAAAAGATGCAAGTATGAAATGACAGTCAACAGCCTGACAGAGGAAAATAACACCTTAAAAAATAGACTAACTCAAATGGCAAAAGAGGCTCAGAAAGTCAATGAGGAGAAGAATGCCTTAAAAAGTCGAATTTGCCAGATGGAAAAAGAATCTCAAAAGCTCACTGAGGAGATTCATTCCTTCAGACTTAGACAGGAGCAAATGGAAGCTAGTGATTTTATGAGAAATTAAGATACTATTAAACAGATCCAAACAAATGAAAGAATAGAAAGCAATATGAAATATCTCATGGGAAAAACCACTGACCTGGAAAATAGATCCAGGTTACTTAGCCCCAATTGCCCTAAAGGGGCGACTAGGTGGAGCAGTGAGTAAGAGCGCTGGCCTCGGAGTTTGGATGACCCGAGATCAGATCCGGCCTCAGAAAATGAGCACCCACGCATAAATAATGACTAGCCATGTAACACTGAGCAAGTTACTTAACCCCAATTGCTTTAAAAAAAATAGATCCAGGAGAGATAATTTAAAAATTATTGGACTACCTGAAAGCCATGATCAAAGAAAGAGCCTAGAAATCACCCTTAAAGAAATTCTCAAGGAAAACTGCCCTGATGTTTTAGACCCAGAGGGGAAAATAAATGTGAAAAGAATCCACAGATCACCTCCTGAAAAAGATCCCCAAAAGAAAACTCCCAGGAATATTATAGCCAGGTTCCAGAATCCCCAGATCAAGGAGAAAATACTACAAGAAGCCAGGAAGAAACAATTTCAATATTGTGGAAACACAATCAGAATGGCACAGGACCTGGCAGCTTCTATATTGAGGGATAGAAGGGCACGGAATATGATATTCCAGAGGGCAAAAGATTTGGGAGTGAACCCAAGGGTCACCTACCCAGCAAAACTGAGTATCTTGTTTCAGGGGAAAATATGGTCATTCAGTGGAATAGAGGACTTTCAAGCATTCTTGATGAAAAAACCAGAGTTGAATAGAAAATTTGACATTCAGACACAAGGAGCAAGAGATGCTTGAGAAGGCAATCAAGGAAAAGAAATCAAAAGGAACTTGTCAAAGTTGGACTATTTACAGTCCTACATGGAAAAACAATAACTGTGTTTGATGAAACCTTTCTCATTTTGAAAATAATTGAAGAAGGGTACATGGCATATGTTCACAGCTATACATGGATAGAGGGCACAGGTTGAATTTGATGGGAAGGGATGATTATTTTTTTGGAGGGCAATTGGGTTTGGGTGACCTGCCCAGGTTCATGTGGCTGGGTTTTTGTTTGTTTGTTTGTTTGGTGTCTGGGGCCAGATCCGAGCTCCGGTCCTTCTGGCTCTAGGGCTGGCTCTCTGCTCCCTTCGACACCTAGCCACCCCAAGGAAGGGATGATTCTTAAGGGGTGAAGTCAAGAGGTGAGAGAGGAAAGTGGCAAGAGGAGATGGAGAGAGACAGGGTAGGGCAAACTATCTCATGTAGAAGAGGCAAGGGGAAGTAGTTGCAGGGGAGGGAAAGAACAGGAAGGCAAAAAGGCAAAAGCATATTCTCATTGAAGTTGGCTCAAGGAGAGAATCACATACATACTAAATGGAATATCTTACCCTCACTCACTCTCCTGAGTAGGGGAAAGGGGTTGAGAGGGGGGATGATGGAGGGGAGGGCATTCTGGGGAGGGGGGAGGTTAGAAGTACCCACTATCAAAGAGGGACAGTATCAAAGTAGGGAATGGACCAGGTGGGAGATGAGACAGATGGGAGGGAAATATAAGCAGTCTTTTACAATATATCTACTATGGTAATGTTTTGCATAGATATACATGTACAATACATACTGTATCACTTATCTTCTCAGAGGGAATGGGTGACAGGGGAGAAAGGGAATGGATCTGAAAATCGAAGTTTTAAAATTAAATGTTTCATAAGATGTCCAGGCAGTGGGGCTCAGAGTTTCACCTTGCCCTAATGGCAAAGTCGAAGGGGGTATGGGAGAAGATATGGGAGAGAGCAGATTGGATGAGGGGATATCTGGTGGGACTGCTATTCTGGGGTGGTGGGTAGGGAAAAAAGGGGGAAAATGTAAGTCATAATCTGGTGGAAATGAATGGTGTAAATCAGAAGTTAATAAAGCATTTGTTTAATTAAAAAATAAAAAAATAATGAAAAAAATAGACTAACTCAAATGGCAAGGGAGGCCCAAAAGGGCAATGAGGAGCAGAATTCCTTAAAAAGTCGAATTTCCGGGTGGCTAGGTGGCGCAGTGAATAGAGCGAAGGCCCTGGGTCAGAAGGACCTGAGTTCAGAGCCGGCCTCAGACACTTAATCCACACAAACAAAAACCTAGCCGGGTAACCTTGGGCAAGTTACTTAACCCCAATTTCCCTAAAGGGGCGGGTAGGTGGTGCAGTGAGTAAGAGCACCAGCCTCAGAGTTGGGATGACCCAAGATCAAATCCAGCCTCAGAAAATGAGCATCCACACATAAATAATGACTAGCCATGTAACCTTGAGCAAGTTACTTAACCCCAATTGCTTTAAAAAAAAAAAAAAGTCGAATTTGCCAGATGGAGAAGGAAGCTCAAAAGCTCACTGAGGAGAATCATTCCTTCAGAATTATACTTGAGCTAATGGAAGTTAATGACTTTATGAGAAATCAAGATGCTGTTAAGCAGATCCAAACAAATGGAAGAATAGCAGGCAATGTGAAATATCTCATGGGAAAAACCACTGACCTGGAAAATAGATCCAGGAGAGACAATTTAAAAATTATTGGACTACCTGAAAGCCATGATCAAAGAAAGAACCTAGAAACCACCCCTCAAGAAATTCTCAAGGAAAACTGCCCTGATGTTTTAGATCCAGAGGGCAAAATAGAGGTTGAAAGAAGGGCCCACATATATTGGGCATCATCTTCATGGTTTCCTATTATTTCAAAGATATCACAGGAATACGGGAGCTGTGTAATGGCAAGCTCAGAAGTAGTTCACACCTTGTTTCAGCTATTTAATTAACACCTTGTTTCAGTTCAACTTTCTTTTGAGCCTTGTATCAAGTCTATTAAGAAACAGAATGTGTGGACCTCACAACTTATGAACCCTAGAACTCATTAACTCCTGAAACGGGAAGGGAAGGTGCTAATGGTCATATGGAAGGAGAATTTCCAGGCTATAGACAGCAGAACTGAGGACTCTTGTGGTGGCAGAGTCAAGAAGGAGAAAACTTGTGGTATCCCGGAATTCTGTTTGTCTTCTCTGTTTGTGTTGATGCTCATTTGTGATACTTTGTACAGAAGCCCTGTGACCTTACTGGAAGCCCTGAGAGAGGATTTTCTGGTTGTATGTTTACAGAAATCCTGGAGGAGGGTTTTGGAAGTCTTGGGTCTTTACTGATGATTTGTGCTGACCTCTTAGACCTTGTTTGTGGGTCTGTGTTAATTTCTATGTTGATTTGTGTTGAGCTCTCAGACCTTGTTGGTGGGTCTGAGTTGATTTCATAGACAGATAGTGAATTGATGATGGTGCCAGCAATATGTATGAATATTATTGTGACTCTCTTAAGCTTTGTCTTCCCAGAAACAGCAATTGTGAAGGACTTGAGGTGGACTGGACACTGTGAATTTCAATATGGAATGGGAACTGGATGAAGAACTAGGCAAGGAACTGGACAAGGAACTGGGAGCTGCCTGCCTTTGAACCCAGAGGACAGTGGTAGCTGGGACCATGAAAGAGGAACCATGGAAGCTGAGAGCCAGCCTTGAATCAAGCTGAAAGAAGACTCTACTTGGATACTCTGTACTGAATGAGAAGATTATGATTTACTGTGACCTAGGGCCGGAGAACTTTGATGTTAGAGTCAACTCTAAGTGGTTTCTCATGCCAACTCTAAAATGACATGTAAAACTATGAAAGTGTGGAATAAATTGTGGGCCAGGCAAGATTATCAATGAAATCCATTTATTGATACCATGAGCGAGGTTTTTATAGAGTAATGGACAAAGAAGGTAGCTATAGGTCACTAGGCCTTCTAATACTGCTTTGTTAAGTTTCAAAATGCCAGACAGTGATGTCAAGTAGACCTTGATGGTAATCATGTCCTTGCTTTTTCCATGCCCAATGAATAGTATCTAAAAATGTATAATAATCATAAAAGTCAGCTAACATCTTCTGGCCAGAATCCCAGAACAGGGCAGAACCCTGGATCTCAAGATATCAGGAAGGCTCTGATTTCCAGCTACATCACAGAGAAAACCAGGACTGGACAGTATGGACTGGTTGCATTACTGGAAAACCCAGAGCTAACTTATCTAGGACCAGCCTAATTTCTGGATCAGATGGTTAAGCTCCCTTCACTTTGACTTTTATACTTTGTAATTGAATTTAAGATTTTTTGATTGACTAAATGAATGTATTTTGTTTAAAACTATGTGATCAGTTTGGTGAAACTCTGTGGCCATTTTAGTGATAAGTTGTTGAGCTGTGACATGGTGAATGCCGTATTTTGATTTTCTGTGAAAAGTTGTAACATTTTGAATGCTGTATCTTGATTTTCTGTGAATGTTTTGCTCTGATTTGTTACTGAATAAATAGAGAGTTTGCTATATTATGTAATTAGAACCCTGAAAGCTATTCACAGCAGCAGTCCTCTGGAAAGTTGCTTGTGCTTGGCTTTACAGGCTTCCCATCTGTTAGTCCTTGCTCTTAGCACCATACCAGTTTGTATTTTTTTTTTCAAACTTTCCTCATGACTTTTTGGTTTTGTTTTTCATTGTAAACCCCAATTCTTCTTTAAAATTCCTGTTTTTATTATGTTACAGCCTACTCACCCCTACATACATATTGATAGACAAAATTAATAGGTTATTCATAAAACTTCATGACCTACTCGTAGCAGTAATTATTAGGTTTTTTGTTTGTTTTCCCTGTTTGGATGGTTAAGCTAGACCCTTTAGAGATTATGGATTTTGTCCAGGATATCCTGCAATGGTCTTCATGGAACCAGAATATAATTCACAAAAAGGAGTATGTATAGTGAATCCTTTTTCAACTTGAACTTAGCCCTGTATCTCATTCATCATAGTGGTAAACACGTTTAGGAATTATAGATATCCTTGTTTTAGGCCTCATTTTATTTTTGATTAGAGAATAGTCAGGTCTACATCTTCTGTTATGTCTTTCAAGATATTTAAAATAATTTTGATGTACACATGGGAGATACTCTGTTTTAAGAGAACCTTTAAGACAACATTTTGCCTTGCCAATTTTAAGAAAAAAAATAAAGGGAATATTTCTTGTTTATATCTTTCAGCCAATTATGTAATATTACAGATTTTCTTAGTTGGAAATATTATTTGTGAAATCTTGCTTGTTCCCTACTAAAAATGCTCTCAGTGTGTATGTAGATGATTCTCATGAAATTTTTATGTAAATGGCAATGTCGCCGTATAGTTCTTGTTGATATTTCTCCATTATCAATGTTTGAGGAGTATTAATAATGTCAAGTTTTTATTTCCCCTTTGCTTTTGGTTTCTCCTTTTTTTTAAAGTTTTCTTATAAATTTATCCCTCAAGTCTCTTACAAATTGCGTTGCCTCCAACACAGATCTCCTTTTTCTTCATATGCTTAGTTTATACCAGCAGATGCTTAAATTATTGAGCTTTTTTGGTGTCATTTATTTTCATCTCTAAGTATATCTGAAACTGTGATGGAGAGTTCAAATGTGTCTACTGTCCTTGATGGAGATAAATCTTTGCAAATTTTTTCTTTATTTCTTCAATTTCTTATTCTTTTGTTTTCGTTCTCAAATGCTCTCAGATGTTTTTGCTTAATTAGGGTTCTCACCATGATTTTTTTATTTCTTTTTTTAAATTAATTTGTTAGTTTAGTTTTAGTTAACAATATTCAAATTTCCTTTACCTCCCTCCCCCCAGGCCCACGACAGCACATAGTCCAGTATGGGATCTGCAAATACATTCATATTAGACATTAGTCCAATTACAAAGGCGTATTGTACTAGGTGGGATGAAAAATGGTAAAGAAGAAATTAAACCAAACAACGAAAAGAAAAAGATCATTTAGTTTGCTTCCATCAGGATTCAGGCTCAGTTCTTTCTAGTTATATCTCTGGATGGCGCTTTTCTCACTTTCTTGAGTCTTTTGGGATTGACTTATATCACTGCATTGCTGAAAAGAGTCCAGTCTGTCATAGTTGGTCATCCCACATATGATGTGTCTGTGATTGTATACAAATTTCTTCTGCTTCTACACTTCTCGCTCAGCATCAATTTGTAAAAGCCTCTCCAGGTAAATATGAAATCCATCTCCTCCTCGTTTCTTATAACACAATAATATTAACATCACATTCATATACCACAGCTTGGTTAGCCATTCCCCAATTGATGGGCACCCGTTTAATTTCCAAATCTTTGCAACCACAAAAAGAGCTGCTATACATATTTTTGTACATTTCGGTCTTCCTCCCACTTCTATGATCTCTTTGGGATATAAGCTTAGAAGTGGTATTGCTGGGGCAAAGGGTATGTAATTATTTTTATCCCTTTGGGCATAATTCCAGATTGCTCTCCAGAATGGCTGGATAAGTTCACAACACCACCAGCAATGCATTAGTGTTCCAATTTGCCCACATCCTCTCCAGCATTTGTCATTTTCTTGTTTTGTCATCTTAGCCAAACTGACTGGAGAGATGTGGCATCTCAGAGTTGTTTTGATTTGCATTTCTCTAATCAATAGTGATTTAGAGAATTTCTTCATATGCTTATAAATATCTTTAATTTCTTTCTTTGAACACTGCCTAGTCATATCCTTTGCCCATTTATCAACTGGGGAGGGACTTCTATTCTTCTAGATTTGACTCAATTCTCAGTATATTTTAGAAATGAGTCCTTTGTCAGAGACATAGCTTGTAAAAATTCTTTCCCAATTTCCCACCTCCCTCTAGATCTTAGTTACATTGGCTTTGTTTGTACAGAAGCTTTTCAATTTAATGTAATCAAAATTATCCATTTTGCATTTTATAATGCTCTCTAATTCTTGTTTGGTCCTAAAGTCTTCCTATCTCCACAAAGCTGACAGGTAAACCATTCTTTGCTTTCCCAGATTGCTTACAGTATCATCTTTTACACCCAGATCATGCACCCATTTACACTTGATTTTGGTATATAGTGTTAGATAAAGATCTATGCCCACTTTCTGCCATACTGTATTCCAGTTTTCCCAGCAGTTTTTGACAAATAGTGCATTCTTACCCTCAAAACTGGGGTCTTTGTGTTTATCAAACAATAGATTACTATTTTCATTAACTGCTGCATCTCCTGCAACCAATCTATTCCATTGATCCACTGCTCTACTCCACTGCCAGTACCAACCAGTTTTGATGACTGCTGCTGTATAATACATATTAAAATCTGGCATAACTAGTCCACTTTCCCTAACGTTTCTTTTCATTAATTCCCTTGATATTCTAGACCATTTGTTTTTCCAAATAAATTTTGTTATTATTTTGTCTAACAAGTAGTTTTTTTGGGCAAATTGATTGGTATGGCACTAAATATATAATTTAGTTTGGGTAAAATTGTCATTTTTATTATATTAACACGAGCAATTGATATTTTTCCAACTATTTGGATCTGATTTTATTTGTGTGAGAAGTGTTTTATAGTTGTGATCATATAGATTCTGTGTTTGTTATGGCAGGTAGATTCCCAAATATTTTATAATGTCTACAGTAACTTTAAATGGGATTTCTCTTTCTATCTCTTGCTGTTGAGTTTCATTAGAGACATACAGGAATGCTGAGGATTTATGTGGGTTTATTTTATATCCTACAACTTTGCCAAATTTATTTATTTTCTCAAGTAGTTTTTTACTTGATTCCCTAAGTATATCATCATATCATCTGCAAAGAGTGATAGCTTGGTCTCTTCTTTGCCTAATTGGATTCCTTTGATTTCTTTTTCTTCTCTAATTGCTACTGCTAAGGTTTCTAGTACCAGAGTGAATAAGAGGGGTGAGAGTGGACACCCTTGTTTCACTCCTGGAAATGCTTCTAGTTTATCCCCATTGCATATAATACTTGCTGATGGTTTTAAACAGATGCTATCAACTATTTCAATGAAGGCTCCATTTATTCCTATACTTTCTAGTGTTTTTAATAGGAATGGATGTTGTACTTTGTCAAAAGCCTTGCATCTATTGAGATAATCATGTAGTTTCTGCTAGTTTTATTGTTCATATGCTCAATTATACTGATGGTTTTCGTAATATTAAACCATCCTTGCATTCCTGGAATAAATCCTACCTGATCAAAGTGTACTATTTTTGTGATAAGTTCTTGGAGTCCCTTGGCTAATATTTTATTTAAAATTTTTGCATCTAAATTCATGAAGGAAATTGGTCTATAATTTTCTTTCTCTGTTTTATCTCTTCCTGATTTAGGAATCAGTACCATATTTGTGTCATAGAAGGAATTTGGTAAGACTCCTTCTTCACTAATTTTCCCAAATAGTTTGTAGAGTATTGGAATCAATTGTTTTTTAAATGTTTGATAGAATTCAATAGTAAACCCATCTGACCCTGGGGATTTTTTCCTAGGGAGTTCATTGATGGCTTGTTTGATTTCTTTTTCTGAGATGGGGTTATTTAGGTAATTCACTTCCTCTTCAGTTAATCTGGGCAACTTGTATTTTTGTTAATATTCACCCCTTTCACTAAGATTGTCATATTTGTGTGCATAAAATTGGGAAAAATAATTCCTCATTATTTTTTTTTATTTCCTCTTCATTGGAGGTAGATTTGCCCTTTTCATTTTTGATACTCATAATTTTGTTTTCTTCTTTCTTTTTTTTATCATAATGAGTAACTGTCTATCAATTTTATCGGTTCCATTAACTTGGGATTTCAGTCTGGGTGGGAGACTTATCTTTGGGTTCTGTACTTCATGAAGGATGGATGGGGCTTTGGAGCAACTAGAATTTATTTTGCCATTCTAGCCCCTGTATTATACAGGCACACAATTTCTAATCTTCCAGGCTGGGGGCCAAATGCTGTGGGAGAAGCTGCTTTCTCTGCAGGGGGCCCAACTCTCCTACCTGGCTCCAATGATTCCTCCTGTCCCCTCGTGAGATGAAGGTGAGTTGATTGTGATTTATCCTTGATAAGTCTGTAGGCTGGGGCTTCTTCTCACTCTGGTGTAGTCTGCTGTGCCTCACCATGCTTTCTTAAACTGATTTTACCCTCAATTATTTCTCCATTTTGTCAGGTGATGCTACTAATAAAATTTTCCATCAAATTTCTCTCTTAGATTTTACAAATAAATTTTTAGTTTAAATCAGTATTGCCTTTGTTTGAGATCTTTCTCTTCATATCAAGTAAGTTGTGTTTATTCACTAAGACACTTTTTGGTCTCTTTAGCTTTCTTTCTTTGGCAAATGATTTATATTAATTAAATATATATAGAAAGTACAATAATATTTATGCTCTTTCTTCCATCCATTACATATTTTTCATTATCAGTAATGTGTTTGAATAGGTCCAGGTTGAATTATTTTAATTGCAGGCTATATAGTTTTCTTTCTTTTTTTCTTATAGTTTTATGTTCATTTTTTTCTTTCTTTCTAATAAATCAGTGCTTTCTCTCCATGTGGGCTATATTCAGAAACAGATTCAGGAAGGACTCTCACACTGGCAACAAGTTATTTCTTGTCTATAAAAATGTAATCTGGGATATAGGGCAAGTAGTACAAAGGGACACACATTAAAAAAATGAATGTGACCTAGATTTGAACAAGAGGAATTATGCAGAGTAGATTGCCTTCAGGAAATTACAAAACTACTTTAGTGACTCAAATTTTCCCTTTTTTAAATGGCAACATTCTACTAGTATTGCAATGACAGTGAAGAATGGAATAAAAATAGATTCTGAAGAATTAAAATTGAATATTGTACAGAGGGTAGTAGAGAAGTGTGAGGTAAGCATGAAGATTGAGTTGTCATATGGAAATCACAAAGGATGACAGGTAAACAGAGCTTTCCACTGTTACCATCACAATGTCAGAGAAAGTAAAATCTTTCAGCAAGTTGGCTGAAAGCTATCTGGTAAAAGACAGGTATATATGAGAGTTTCACAGGATAAAGTATCATAGGAGGAAACTCTCAAATCAGTGGGTTCACAAATTTATTTGAGCAATTTTTGGTGATTTTATTAAGTGCTTTCTATGTCCAGTACTTAGCCTCTTCTTAAAGAAGATGTTCATGATATATGTGTGTGTGTATATATATATATATATATATATATATATATATATATATATATATATATATATATATATATATATATATACATACACACACATTAGGCTTCAGTGTAGTTTACTAGTCTTTGACTTCTCCTGTCCTTTCCCCAAATATCAATTTTTAAATATATTCTACATTATCCTTATCTATTCTCACCATTTTGTGGATGTATCAAGTATTGAAATATATGCCAATTAAATTTTAAAGCTGTTGTTAAATTCTTCAGAGTTTCGATATTTATCCATCCTCTGAAACCTGTATTAGTACACATACTTATCAATGAACATTGTAATATAAGAAGAACAAGTGTCTTAGAAAACTTTGTTTCCTATTGTCTTTGAGTACATAATAAAACCAACTGCATCGATTCATAAGATCATAAAGTCATAGATTTAGTGATGGAAGGTTTGTTTCAGATCATCAATCTCCATGTCACTTAGGAGGTGAATAAGATGAGACCAAGAACAGTTGCTCAGTTGCTCAGTCACACAACTATCTGAAGCAGGATTCAAATATTCGTCCTCATGACTCCATATCCACGCTACTTCTTCAGTGATTCTTTTATTTACCTATATAAGGAGAGCCTGTGAACTACCATTTAGCTGCAACCTCTGCATTGTTTTGGCTTCATTTATAGTGAGAATGTTATTGTTAGTATGATTCATTTCTCTTAGTATGTATACTCATATAGAAGACAAGGTCTCATAACTAGCATACCAATGACCAAGTTACACTTGATTTTACAAACCATGTGAGTAATTTGAAAATTTTTCTTTCACTCTTACACTTTTGCTGTAGAAGCACAAGGGCTGAAGACCATTTTAGATTTTTGTTGTTGTTGTTGCTACTGTTTCATGAATTGCTGAAACTAAAAAATTAATCACAAAATGGGCAGTCTACTAGTGATGTGCTTCCTATACTCGACTAGGCTGATCTTCCAAAGGAAGACTTTGTCTGTTTCCCAGTCCTTATCTGAAACTTTTTCCTTATACCATAAACCCTGTAAGAACTTGACTTCCTCTGGGATAGTCTTCAAGAAGCTCAGGACACTTGTAAGCCATCATGAAGCATCAGAATATGACATTATAAATAGACTTATATCAGCTATGTATAATATCCACATCTGTATATCTCTCTATATTCTCACTAAGAAGAATCTGTTGGAGGTGCCAGGAGGGACCTAGTGACACCTCCAGCCTTTCAACCTTATCTCAGTGTTTGTTTCCATCCCTGTGCTGAGCTGTCACTACCCACAGGGAGGATTTGAACTCAAATATTTTAAAGTCGGTCATGCTTGATAGTAAGTAGTCTAGGAAAGCAGACAGTAAGGGCCCAGGGGCAGAAAAAAAAAACATGTCAAGTGGAAATTGGGTCTACCAAGGTGGCAAAAGAACTTTAGGATGTAGAATGAGTAGGCCAAAGTGAGTTGGAAAGGCAGTTATTCTAACATCCTTCTGATCATTTGCTGATTCCTCAAACTCTAGAGGTTAAGTATTTGTACAGGGATGTGCATTTTTTTTGGTAGTCTGGGAACCTGCTGTCCCTATTGATAGGTTCACCTTGTTAGGAATTTAAAGTGGATGACACTGTGGTTTTGAAGCTGTACTTGACTTAGTAAAACTTGCTTCTTCCCCTTTACAGTGTAATTTAGCTTTGTTCATTGAAATAGATAAGTCAATTTAGGGGTACCAGGTACCACAGTCTAGGTAAGAGTCTATTGGTAAGGTTAGATGGGAAAGTCAAGGAGAGCACTAACTGCCTCATTGCTCTCATAGGGAAGGTTTACTTTATCAGGTAAAAAAGTTTTATGTAAATACAGAATCTTATAAATAGAAGGGACTTCAGAGTTCTATCTTTCCACCAAATATAAATATCCTCTCAAGTGTTCACAAGATCTAGGCATCTCGACCCTGTTCAAGCAAGAAAAACACAAAATCATTTAGAGTCCACACATACTTCCAGTGATGGGGAATTTCTTACCTCACAAGACAAGTTATTCCATTTTGGCATAGTTCTCATTATTAGAAAGTTCTGCCATAAATTAAACCAAACTCTAATTTCTGATAACAACTACCTATTGTATCTCTTTTTCCCCCCCTTTTATCTGTCCAGGGGGTAGAAGAGGAGGTGGGGTGAGGTGTTGCTTTATACATAAGTAGATAAGTTAGTAGTGTATTTTAGAGGCATTGGGAGGAAAATCTACTAACTAAAGATTGATTCATTTGGGTAAACAAAAAATACCATGGAGAAAAACTGGGAGCAGTACTAATTCATTCATTGTAGTGTGAATGGGTTTAATTAGAATATTTTATAACACCTACCTGAAATAAATGAGGAACATAATTTTTTTCTGGGAAGGAAAAAACAGAGACATTTTTGGAGCAGAGGATACACAGCAAGGAAGGACACTATTGAATGAGGTGACAAAGCATAAGATTTTCAGTAGTTAGAAGTCAATGAGGAGGAGGGGTGTAGCAAAGATGGCAGAAAGGAAGCAGTAACCTCTCTGAGCTCCTCGGTCACTAAGTCTCAAAGGGTGAATCTGAGAGGATTCCAGAGTGACAGAGCCCACTGGAAGACAGAGCGTGGCAGAGTCCAGCCCAGGAGGTTGCCCGGTGTGTCCAGACAGGTCAAGCACAGAGCGAGTGGGGTCTGCACAGCTCAGACCTAAGAGCAGACAAGCAGACTAAACCAGAGAGAGAAAAAGCCCCAGCCTGAAGACTTACCAAGGACGAATCACAGTCATCTCACAGAGGGGAAGGATCATTGGAGCCAGGTAGGAGAGTCGGGCCCACAGTGGAGAGAGTGGTTTCTCCGGCTGCATTCGGCCCCCAACATGGAAGTTTAGAAACTGCCTGCCTGTATAATACAGGGGCTGGAATGGCAAAGTAAATTCTAGCTGCTCTGATCCTCCCACCCCTCCTTCATGAGGCAGAAAACCCAAAGATAAGTCTCCCACCCAGATTGAAATCCCAGGTTAATGGAAATAGCCTCAGGCTTGAGAGTTTCCAAGAAGGGGTGTAACTGAGACAGCCAGGAGTCTGAAGAGAAGAGAGGGAGGGGTCGCAGCAAGCCCCACCTCACCTCACCAACAAAAGCCTCCTTATAGCCCAGGGCCATAGGGGCAGAAATCTGAAGTTGTCAGATTCACACACCCTCACCCCCCCCACCCCCCGAAGACACATCTGCATTCCTCTCTGACATTCCTGCCTTGGCCATAAACTAGCCACCCAGAGGTATGATGCAGCAGGAGTCAATAAAAAAAAATGATCAAAAAATTGGAAGAAAATGTAAACTATCTCACTGGAAAAATAACTGACCTAGAGAACAGATCCAGGAGAGACAACTTAAGAATTATTGGTCTACCAGAAAGCCACGATGAAAAAAGCAGTCTAGAAAACATCCTCCAAGAGATTGTCAAAGAAAACTGTCCTGAGGTCCTGGAATCAGAAGATAAAATAGCTATAGATAGAATTCACCGGACTCCTCCTGAAAGAGATCCCAAACTGAAAGCTCCAAGAAGTATAGGAGCCAAATTCCAGAATTACAAGGTTAAAGAAAAAATTCTACAGGCAGCCAAAAAGAAACAATTCAAATATCAAGGAACTACAGTTAGGATCAGACAGGACCTAGCAGCATTAAAACATTAAAAGAGTGGAGGGACTGGAATTTGATATTTCATAGGGCAAGAGAGCTAGGACTACAACCAAGGATTAACTACCCGGCAAAACTGAGCATAATCTTTCAGGCAAAGAGATGGACGTTTAATGAAATAAGAGACTTCCAGACTTTCCTGATGAAAAAGCCAGAGCTCAATGGAAAATTTGATCCCCGATTACAAGACTCCAGAAAGATATAAAAAGGTAAACAAGGGAAACACAGACTCACACATGCATAAGTGCACACACCCACACCCACAAACACACTCTCATTACTTGGGAGGCAACAAGAGCAAAATTTTCTCATCCCTATATGTGGAGCTGATAACTGTCAATATTCAAAATCTTTATGATTATCATGACCTTCTAAAGGGTTATACTTAGATACAGGGTGTGGGTATGAATGCACTAACATGAAGTCTAAAAAAAAAAAAGACTCAAGGGGATCAAAGAGATTGTAATGGGACAAAAGGAAAGGATGAGCTAGGAAAAGGTAAAATATGCCATCTGAAGAGGTATCAAAACACACTATAGAAGAGGGGAAAGAAAGAGGGAGAAAAACATCATTTAAGCACTATTCTCACTGGTTCTGGTCCAAAGAGGGATCAAATTAATCAGTGAAGTTTAAGATTCTAATGTGAATAGACACATAAATTCATGAAATAAAGGAAGAGGAGGGAGGGAGAGGAGCACTGTTTGAAATTTACTCTTACTGGTTTGGAATCAAACAGGGAGTAATTTACTCTCATAAGTATAAAAATTTATTGTGTCCAATAGATAGTGGAAGGGTAAGGGGGGTTGAAAAGGAGGAGACTAAAGGGGGGATTAGAAGGGAGGGAAATAGTAGTAAGGGGAGAGGGTAGGTTAAGAAGGGGGGTCACTGGGTGGGAACACTGGCTAAACAAATTGTGATATATGAATGTAACGGAATATTACTGTGCTGTAAGAAATGAGGAGGTGGTGGATTTCACAATTACCTGGAGAGACTTATACAAACTGATGCTGAGTGAGAAGAGTAGAATCAGAAGAAATTTGTATACAATCACAGACATACCATATCTGTGATGACCAACTATGACAGACTGGACTCTTTTCAGCAATGCAGTGATATAAGTCAATCCCAAAAGACTCAAGAAAGTGAGAAAAGCGCCATCCAGAGATATAACTAGAAAGAACTGAGCCTGAATCCTGATGGAAGCAAACTAAATGATCTTTTTCTTTTCGTTGTTTGTTTTCTTTTTTTCTTCCTTACCATCTTTCATCCCACCTAGTAAAATATGCCTTTGTAATTGGAATAATGTCTAATATGAATACATTTGCAGATCTTATACTGGCTGTCTTGGGGGGAGGGGGGAGGGAAGGAAAGGAACTTTGAAAATCAAGGAACTATGGAATTGAATCTTGTTAACTGAAACTAAACTAATAAATTAATTTAAAAAAGTCAATGAGGAATGAGCACTTGGAGGAGGAAGGAAAGAGAGATTGTCAGTAAAGAGAACAAGAGGAAAAAATGAAGTAGAGAGATTATACTAAAGATACATAATCTACTTCTTAAGTTTGGATTCTGCCTTCTCTTTCTACTCCTCCAAGAAAATTGAGGACAAAAGAGAACATTGACTTTGGAATCATATTTAATTAAATGTAAACTCCTTGAAGGCTGTAATGTTTACTTTTTGTCTGTCAGTCAACACAGCACATAGGGTTAGGAAATGGACCTGTGATTTCACTCATACAGGAGATCCAAAGTAAAGAAACTCCCCTTCTTTTTTCCCCAAATCTACCCTTTGAACCAACTAGAAGAATCCTCTATTTTACCTTACCCACTAGAGTGAAACTTCTTTAGTGATACACAGAGAAAATTGATGCAGGTTTCTCAAAGACAGACCTTAACTACAGAGTACAAAAAACAAAAGGCCTAGCTTCATATGTTACATGAAAACGAACATAATATAAGTGAAAAAAAAAACACTGCAATTGGAATTAGAAGACCCAAACTCATATCTGGACCCTGACACTTGTTAGCTCTTTAACCCTATGGACACCTATGATGTCCTTTTGAACACCATTATTCATTAACTCTTTTTTTCAATTTTTTCACATAACATTCATTTTTAATCTATATCAGGCATGCAAGGTGGTTGCAATTTTGACCTCACCAGCTCCCCAGTTGTTCCAACTCCATGACTTTGCACTGAATTCCTCCCTGTCTGATGGCAGTCTCTGATCCTTCTCTCTGTTCTACTCCCTCACTCTTACTAAATTTCATCTTAATGTACATTCTCTTCCTCCCTTCCAATTCTTCTAGTCTATCATGATTTTCTTGCTTTATTTTCCTGTCCACACTAGTCATTTGAGATCAGAGAGTCTTACCAAACAGAACATGCCCTTTCTGAACACCTCAGTCTAATCAATGAGGGAGAAGCATTTCCTAATCCCCCTGTTAGTGCTTCTCAAATTATCAAGTATGAACATACTTAAGGGAAGCTGGGTGGTACAGTGAATAGAATACCAGGCCTGGAGTCAGGAATGGCTTAGCTCAAATTCAGACTCAGACATTTATTAACTGTGTGCTCCTAGGCAAGTCATTTAAACTCTGTCACAGTTTCCTCATATGTAAAATGGGGATAATAATAGCAACTACTTCCCAGGGTATTTGTGAAGATCAAATGATATAATTATAAAAGCACTTAACACAGCGTCTGCCACATAGTAAGTGCTAAATAATAATTAGCTTTTGATTATTATTATTATTATTATTATTATTATATTTACATATCTTTAGTAGAATGTAAGCTCCTCGAGAGCAAGATCTATTTTTTTATGTATCTTTAATGCTCAAAACAGTGCCTTGAACATAGCAAGCATTTAATTAGTGTTTGCTGGAATAAATTGGATTGGGTCAAAGATTCTTAACCTGGAGTCTGTAAATTTGCTTTTCCTTTTAAAATTTTTTGGTATTTTAATTTTAATTTATTATTTAATATTTGTCTTATTTTGTTGAATGTAATATAAATTTTAATGTGTTTTGATAATTCTATTTCTAAAGTAACTTCTTTGTAATCCTGTGCATTTTATTTCATCCATTTAGATATTCTGAGAAGGGATCCATAGGCTTCACTGTACTCCCAAGGGTGATTCTGCCATGCTTGATTCCACCATTGTTGTAATTCTCACCTAATCATGCTTATTATGACAACCTCCACTGTCCATGAATCAGGATCATTGCTCTTCTTACACTGGATTGACCTTTGGCAGCTCAAAATGGCTTCTCTCAAGCTTCTCCCAATCCTTTTAAAGTCAAAGTTAGAACAGATTCTGGGACTTGGGAATTTAGTTAACTGCCCATCCAGCAGGTCATTCATCTTCTCCAAGTCTACCTGCTTCCTGTGGACATGACTAAAGATAAATTGACATATTTCTTCAAAAAAATTATAAATAATCAAAACTCACACTTTCTTATGCAATCATTTTTCTTTTTTTTGTTTATTGAGAATTTATATTTGCTAGTTATTGCTAAGATCACAATTTAAAAAGAAAATTTGTTAAGAACACATTCAAAGAGGGTAATAGAAAGGCTTATGGTGGGTGTTAGCAGGCTCCAACAAGTAGAGGGGAAGGACAAATTATAAAAGAATTGTATGATAGGAAGAGATAATGAGTTGCAAACATGATAAACCAGAGTGGTCCATTGGTACTCTTACCGTGCCAGAAACAAAACATAAGTAAGACCTCCAGAAAGTTGGATAAATATTACTCTTCTTTTCCCCAACAACACTACTCTTTCCTTGTACTTTCTTATCATACTTATGGGAAGACTTATATGTCATATAGGAAAAACTGGTATATATGGATTATGACATATATATCGTTGGAGGGAATGTCCAAGTCAGTGAGCATACAAATCCTTTTGATGTAAGAGAGCATGTGCTAAATGTCAAGTGAAGAGAATGTATAATAAGTACTATTGATGGGGGATTGGCAATAGGTTATTCAGGGGCTCTGATCAAGATCAATGAGCAAAAACCCTGTGATTCAGTCTGGAAGGAATTCACTAGGCTCAAGCAAACTTTGAAGTCAGGATTGTAAAAGTTTATTGTTATGCTTTACAGAGGGCAAAAGTCCTTAGGGAACCTTCACACTTAAAGAAAACATAGGTATAGTTTTTAAGGAGTCAAGACAGTAAATCAAATGTCAATTATGCTAACTAGGTGAGTAAGGGTGGGATTAGGGAGGAGTTAAGAAGTGGTCAGTGCTTAAAGGAACATTTACTTTTAATGTCAACTGTGCAGGTGTATTGCCCATAATTCACTGGGAAATAGCCCAAGGTGGGCTACCTGGAGGTGTGGTTTTAGGCTTGAAATATCACTAAGTCAGAGAGCAGTCAGGGCTGACTGAGAAGTGCCTAGTCTGCCACCCCTCAGTGTCATGTTTGACAAGATGGATGTTGGGCACCAAGGCTAACAGAGACTCTGCATGTATATAATTGGCTAAGGAGTTAACCTACAGGTGGTACATTGAAAGATTCAAAAATGCAGGTGGCCATTATACTAAGGGGATATAACATTTCCCTAAGCTAAAATGTTTATAGAAGGTTTTTTGAAGGATTCATATGTGTAGCTTGTTTTCAAACAGAAATAAACAGTTCATGAATAGTTGCTGGTCAGAGTGCTGGCAGGGGGAAGGGGCAGAGTTAATGCTCTGAGGCTGGGGGGGGTGGGCATTGTGATTTTACATACTGGTTTTACAAATTGATTTTACAAACTGATGTTACAAACTGATGTAATAGACTGATATTACAAACTGATATTACAGACATGATATGATAAGAAGCACCCCCCAAGCACATCCCAAGCACCCCATCACTATGAGAATTAAAAAGAGTGAGAGGATACTATGGGCTGGGGAAAAAATGGAAATCTATATAGTAGCAATGATATGAAATGTCAATGTTGGAAGGGATCTTAGAGATCATTTGGCCAACCCCCTTATATTTCAAAGTAGTAGAATTAGGCCTAGGTAGAAGTAACTTCACCAAGGTCACTCAGGTAGAAGTTAGTGTTTAGAAAGGATTTGATGTATGTTTAGGATCTTAATAAGTAGAGAAGAGGAGAAAGTACATTCTAGCCTGGGAGAAAAGGGAGTCAAGAATATGTATATTGTGAAGCTAACAACACACATCTACCTAATGTATTTTTTTTTCCTTTTTGGAAGGTAATTGGGGTGAAGTGACTTGCCCAGTCACAAGGCTATTAAGTGTATAAAGTGTCTGAGGCCAGATTTGAACTCAGGTCCTCCTGACTAGAGAGCTGGTGCTCTATTCACTGTGCCACCTAGCTGCCCCTACCTAATGTATTTTAAAGTATAAAATTTTAGATTATAGTTTTCTCAGTGCTAATGCCCAACAACTTTATTGAGGGTAGCAGGGACCTGTGGTCTCTGTGTATGGAGGCAAAGAGCCCAACCTTAGGTATAACCATTTCTCTCTTACTCAAAGTGTTTTCTGATGCTAAGGGTGGGAAATATTGGAGTAGAGAGGAGAGGTGGACAGCACTAATAATAGTGTTTAGAATTGTAAGTGATCTTAGATATCATCTACTCTAGTTCCTTCATTTTCTTTATTAAAAATTATATTTTTCGGGGCAGCTAGGTGGCGCAGTGAATAGAGCGCCGGCCCTGGAATCAGAAGGACCTGAGTTCGGAGCCGGCCTCAGACACTTAATCCACACAAACAAAAACCTAGCTGTGTAACCTTGGGCAAGTTACTTAACCCCAATTGCCCTAAAGGGGCGGCTAGGTGGTGCAATGAGTAAGAGTGCCGGCCTCGGGGTTGGGATGACCCGAGATCAGATCCGGCCTCAGAAAATGAGCACCCACACATAAATAATGACTAGCCCTGTAACCTTGAGCAAGTTACTTAACCCCAATTGCTTTAAAAAAATTATATTTTTCACATCATTTACATTTTTCATTATGTTCCTTTCCCCACTCTTACCAGAGATTCATCTCATATACTGAAGGATAAACAAAAAGGAAGAATAAATATATTCATAATATCTAACCAACCTATAGATTTTTTGACAGAATATGTTTGCGTTGTTCCACACCTGATACCAAACCACTGCAGAGAAATGAGGAAAAGTGACTTCTCCTCGATCTTCTTTAGAGTCAAGTTTGATCACTATAATCGCAACACATTCAGTTTCAATTATTTTGTTGATGCCGTTTTTTTTCCATTATAGTCTTTGTGTATATATATATATTGATTTGGCTTACTTCACTTTGCATTTGTTCATACAAGTCTTCCCATGCTTTTCCTTATTCATATTTGTCATTTCTTAGGTACAGCAATATTCTACTACATTTATGTACCACAATTTGTTTAGCCATGATAAACATGCTTTGATGAAAGCCCTGCATAAGGCATATAGATGAAGTGATATATAGGTCACATAGGTACAAAGACCAGATTTGAAGGCAAGTCTACCAATTCCACATCCAGTACTGTTTCCACTGTGTAAGTTTGTCAATAAACATTTATTAAGCAAAAATGTGTAAATATTGAGATACGAAGACTGCTATGACGGTTCTTTTAAGGAATGTATAATGGAATGGCAGGAAGAACAAGTGTGTACCTAGATTTGAGGAATTGCTGGAGGATGTTTAGACAAATCAGCCACTATTTCAAAACAACAATAATAACATAAATGGTCCCTGTAAATACCTTGCTGCACAACAACAAAAACCTAGAAGTAATTGTAAAATTATTGATGGGCATTTGGGCAGGTAGAGGAGGAGAATGTGCTTCTAAGAGGTATTGTTTTATTTTACTAGAAGGTAGAGATTGTTTAGGGTGGCAGTGACTGAAGGTGATTTTGAGAGATGTCAGGGACAACCTGACCCTCCTCTTCCATACAATTTTTTATCTCTCTCCTACTTTTCAGCAGGAGACACTTTGGTCAATACTCAGATGGGAAAAGGTAAGGACACAGAAACACGCCCCTTTATCAGTCAGAGTCAACACTACTATCTAGTAAACAATTTTGCTCCCTGGGTATTCCTGTATAGTAAAGACTATATCCTTCTCAACAGGACTGCCATCCTCACACCTCAGCTAAAAGTGGTCCAAGCCTCCACCCACTAGGGCCTGCCACAATGGTCCCTCTGTCCCAGGATCCAATTTTTCTCAACCACCAGAGGGATAAGGAGGTGGTAATGGTTTGTCCCTTGTTCTTGTATGACTGTATACCATGGATGGATTTTCCTCTTCATGAAGGATATCCAAACCCTTTTCTCCAACTGTCTTTGCCCTAGGAGAAAAAAAAAAGACTAATTGCAGCTGTGCTAGCAGCCTGTTATGAACTGCTCTTATTTTTCAGGGAACTAACCACCCCTTTTCTGACATAGTCTCAGGGGTGCTTCCTAACCTAGGAAGCCAGCTTCAAATCTTGACTAAAAGTAGAGAAAACATATCTCCAAGCCAAATCAAAGAGATAAGCAACTTGTTTCAGAAATGAGCATTGTCCTGAGCAGGATTACAAGGAGCAAAGCTATCTTTCTTTCTTTCTTTTCCTCAAAGGGAAAGTTAAGGTTCTCTTAGGGAAAAAAATCTGGCAAATCTGAAAGCATGTAGTTTGGCTTAGATCAGATCCTGATCCATAGATCTGATGTCAGTTTGAAAGGCAAAAGCATCAGAGCCTTGTCAACTCCTGCCATCCCTTGAAAAGTAATATCCAGATAATATTTTTGAGGCTTTCTGACCTCTAACCTCTTCCCAAACACATAGCTGTCTAAGTATTAAGAGACAGATTAAATCACCATTGCAAAAGTATCACATCAGGGATATTGTAGAAGAGGTTTTAGGCATGGGTGTGCGGGAGGTTGGGTTAGATGACCTCCAATGTGTCTTTCAATTCTAACATTTTACAATTCACTCATCACTGTCACTAACTTCTCTTTTTAGGGCATTCTTAGGGGCACGGTACATTCAGATACTATGAGCATAGTTCTTCTCTTTGGGATTTTAGAGTTTAAGACAGTTATTAATGGCTCGAGTAAACATAAGTCAGCATAGTTAGCTCTATGACAGGGACCATTTTTGCTGCCTGAGCCTTAGTTTTCTAATTAATAAAATGAAGAGTGTTGGGCTACATGACTTCCAAGCTTTTATGTAACTTTTTCTGTAACTGCATGAATATCATCCAAGAAGATTTCCCCTTCCCCATGCCCCACCAAAATTTACACTTGAAAAAATGTAAAAATAAAGTTATTTGGAGCCCCTTGTAATGCAGGGTCTCTTTATGTCATAAGTACATTGGTAATAAAAGAGAAAAGCAGTCTCTATCTGACCTAGCATGTTCTCCATTGTCTTTTGCTGTGCAGACCATTTGTATCTGCATATTCACATGCAGACTATGAAATCCACGAGGAAGCTACCCTTAATGAGTGAAAAACTACCTTTCAATAAGTGGACACTTGTTTGAAGTGGGAGTTAATCATAACTCACAACTCTATATCACCTTAAGGTTTACAAAGCACTTTTCTCACCATAATCCTATGAGAGAGATATTATTGTAACTCTCTTACAGATGAGAAAACTGAGGTTCAGGGGGATAGTGACTTACTAAATGATAAAATTGCTGGCAAGCAGTAGGGCTATGAGATGAAACCAGGGATGCTAACTCAAAGTTGAATGTGGTCTTGTGTATGAGCTGTCTTATGTGCCTCTGGAAGCCTTTGACGATACTGTACAGTATAACTATTCCCTATTTAATACAACCTGTGAGTTGGAAGGCATCCACATTATTCCCCTCCCATTCTTGAGTATTAAGGATTGATCCCTTAGGATCCTCTTATTGTCTCAGTTCCAAAATCTTTCAAGAGCTGCTTGGATTATTGTTGTTATTATTATTCACAGCTAGCATTTGTATAGTACATATTATATGGCAGGCATTGTACTCAGCTCTTTAAAAATATTATTTCATTTCATCCTCATAGCAATACTGTTAAGGAATTGCTATTATTATTCCCATTTTACAGTTGAGGAAGCTGAGGCAAATAGATCTAGTGACTTATCCAAAGTCACACAGCTAATAAATGTCAGAGGCCAGATTGATTTCAGGCCTCTTTGATTCCAGGACCAGAGCTCTACCTACTGAGCCATCTAGCTTTTTGCGTCTTAATGATGGTAAATAGCTACCACAATAGGAAAGAAACGTTAAACAGACATTTGTAATAGAAGATTGCAGGAAGATGTTCAAATAAATAATTACATGAAAAGCTAAATAGTATAGTAGAAAGTATGCTGTTAGTTGTGGAACTTAGTTGAAATCCTGTTATAGGAATGTAAATTTTTAAGATCTTCCCTCCCCCTAGGTTAAGTGTACTTGGAGACTGTGGTGGGAGGCTTGTTTTTCAGTAATGCCCACACCTTGATACTGTGTGATTGGTAGTGGGTCAAGAAGGTTGTTACATTCTCTGAGCCAGGAGAAAGCTATATAATCCCACATGTAAGGCTTTGCTTTGGGGCTCACTTTGAGAAGTGTTGTGTGATTTGACCAGATGAGACTCTGGGCAGCTGTTGAGAGCTCCCCGGCTTTGAAAACCCAGATGTTGATGCTTCCTTCTCTGGTAACAGTGATTTGGTATTGATGTAATGGTTGGACAGTTTGGAAGCCTGTCTGCTTGATCTGTTTGTTTCTCTGTCTTGTAAGTTCTGTCTGTATACTTTGAAGTACAGGGTGCTGACCTTCACTCCACCCACCATAGTCACAAGTCCATCCTCCCTCTGGGTCCCAAACTGTGGGATGCAGCAAGGAAACACATTCAGTGCCCCTGCTTTGCCGTACAGTCCTTATCTTGTCCTGTGGCTGAATTCCAAATTCCTGGGTTCCTTTTCCTCTTGCAGAAGGCAGAAACTCCTGGCTTCTGCCCAGGTCTCGATTCAGGCAGCTTACCATTCCTGCTCTCAGCTCGGCCAAGTCAGCATGGAGGTCATCCTTCTCTCCTGCTCCATGGCTCCACAGAGTCACAGCTACCATAACTGGGAAATAAACAATTACCCCAGCCCTCATACTTTCCTTTTACTCTGCAAGTTCCATCCTCATCACCATTTGTAGAGGCAAGCACCCCAATATCCCCAGGGTGGCTGCCAACACAGGTTCTTAGATCTGCTTTTCTAAAGGAAAGCAACTCAAAATGGGTTAACAAGCTTACTTTAATCAACCAAACATATATCATTTACCTAGTTCAGGGGAAAAAGTTCAGCACCCCAAACTTCAAAGTACAGAAACAGAACTTACAAGACACAGAAACAAACAGATCAAGCAGACAGGCTTCCAAACTCTCCAACTATTATGTATCAATACCAAATCACAGTTACCAGAGAGGGAAGCATCAGCATCTGGGTTTTCAAAAACGGGGGCCTCTCAACAGCTGCCCAGAGTCTCATCTGGTCAAATTACACAACACTTTTCAAAGTGAGCCCCTGGCTCTTTTTCTTAACTTAAATTTGTGTCTGTCTTTAACCCCTGCCCTCTTTGTGATTGAGATCAATCAGGTATCCAGCAATATTTGGTTAATACAGTAGCAGATATTAAAGTGTCTGTGGAAAGATTAGCACCAGAAGAAGTGGGGTAAGAGTAGCCTTTTTTTAACAGAACTCCCTCCAAACTTTGAGTAGAAAGGAACAATAGTGTTGTAGTGTCACTAGAAGTGTTTGGAAGACAGGGACTTGCCTTACACACTCTTGACTCTAACAAGAATCACCATTGCCCTCAGAATAGAATTTCCTGTATCTGACATGTTTTGAACCCCACTCACATTCTGACTGAGGATGTCTTAGTGAACTGGCAGAATATTACAGAGGAATGACCAGAAACAAATAAAGGGGCTACAAGAATATGTGCATCAACCACACAGTAATCAATCAGCCATTCAACATCCATTTAAGACAACAACAAGCTTCAAGGAGATTTTATTCTCTCTAGGGAAAATGTATTTACATGTTGAAGTATATATATATATATGTATATATATATATACACATATATACATATATGTGTGTGTCTATATATACATATGTGTAAATATGCATATATACATAAACACATACATCATACAAAACATACATACATAACTGGGGAAGCACTAGTAACTTGGGAGATTGGGAAAGGCCTCATGTAATACTTGAGCTGAACTTTGACAGAAGCTAGAGATTCTAAGAGGCAAAGGTGAGAAGCAATGCATTCCAGGAGTGGGGGACAACTATGCAAAGATATGGAGAGGAAGTCCTATATATGAAGAACAAAAAAAATAGAGTGACTTGACTGAAGGTAGAAATTGTGAAGAAAAGTAATGTATAATATGCTTGAAAAGGTAAGTTGAAGCCGTGTTGTGAAGGGCTTAAAAAGTTAAACAGAGGAGTTTTTGTTTGATTGTACAGGCAATAGGGAATCATTGGAGTTTGTGGAGTAAGGGAGTAATAGGGTGAGATCTGTACTTTAAGAATATCACTTTGGTAGTCATGTGGAGGATGAATCAGATCAAGATAGGTGAAGGAGCTGAACCAGAATCTGGCGTTTCCAGAAACTGACAAGTGTTTTGCCATTACACTCAAGACCCAAACACACCAGAGAAAGCATACATCTCCATGTAAGTAAATGGAATATAAAGTATACACAGGGCCAATAGGGCCAAATGGAACATTCACATTGCTTATCTGGGGATTGTAGTACTGACTCAGTAGGCCATGTTTCCCAACTTTTCTTCATTCTGCAGACAATTGATAGATTTGCAAATGTGCCAGTATATACTGCAGGGGTTCCCTCCAATTGATGAAAGCTCTCAGAGGGCACATATTGATGGAGATGGAGGAGAAAAGAGAGCAACCAGGGGGAGTGAAGATAAGAGGAAGAAAAGAAAAAAAGCTGAGGCATAATTGAAGGCTTCATGTTCACTATAGTGCCACAAAATACAGTAATTGGGAAACCTTGCCATATTGAGCAGAACAATGGAGAAGGTCAGGAAAATGCTGAAGACACTGCATGAGGTTTACTCTTGCAGTCTTTAATTCTGATTTGTAAAATGTAAGATCTGTGCTGTCATACCCAGAAGAAATTCTTTGTACCTCTTAACAGGAAAAGCAGCAGC